>CM042013.1:104018556-104278556 GCA_023525715.1 Cichorium intybus | reverse complement strand
TATATATATATATATATATATATATATATATATATATATATATATATATATATATATCAGTGGTGAGACCCGTGTATTACACGGGTTGATTAAAAAAATGTTAAATAGCAAGATCTAAGCACTAATAAATTTATATAACAAATTGTCGACAATATATAGTGAAATATTTGGATAATATGTCATTAAATTAAACACTATAACATAACTGTTGATAAACTTTGAACAATTATAACAAATTACAAGTTTTGAAAGACTTCTTTGAATACAACATTTGTTGTTCTATTGGTAAGTTTACCGTCATTGTCTAAAATAATAATTTTTAATCCGTCTCTATTTTTAACTCTGGACAATGCAACATACAACTGGTCATGTATGAAGATTGACTGTCTCAAAAACAAACACACATTTGATAGTAATTGTCTTTGACTCTTATTTGATGTCATTGCAAAACATACGGACAATAAGAAGACAATAACCGTAGCTTGGAAATTGATTGTGTAAATTATAGCCATAATTATTGAGTTTATGGCGGCATGAGCTAGCATTAGAGAAAGGGAAGCGATTCTTCCACAGCAAATTTTAATCCATTCACTGTAATTTATATTTGTTGCCAATTTTGCCCTTATTTAATTTGAAGATATTAAAAAAGATAGAGAGAAATATTACATTTCCATATCTACGTCCATATACCAATATTATAAACTAACTATTTTTTATTCTTTGTTATTCTTTACACTAATATTATTTTATATCTAATATTTGAATACTCGATTTTTTTACAAGCCAAACTAGTGGGTGACCCATGCTTTGCACGGGGCGAGGGGAGAAGGAACTCTTTTGTTTTCTAAACCGGTTGTTTCGCTAATTTCTCGGGATGCTTCGCTGGATATCAAATAATCTGTCAGATGGATTTGCAGATGTTAGTAAAAGCAAACTAATTTGTTTTATTTTGTTGACATAGCAAGTCTAGCAGTTTGAACAGCATCATCAGCAGATGCAGCTGCAGCTTCAGGAGTTGCTCTTCAGATTTCACAAATGAGTTGTTGGCATTCGCTCTGTGATAGTTTTAGTATCATGAACTAAATATTGATGGTAAAAAAGAGGGGCAAAACTGTCAAATAACTAACTACCTGCAGAACTGTCATGGAAAAGCCAATAGTGTAGCCTCCTGTGTCCCTGGATGATTCAGAATCAGGGTTTCCAGATATGAGTGTTCATTGGTGCGTGTTGAGAAGATTTTGATTCTAGAAGCTCTCCAATAACCACATGGTTATCTGAAAAACATATATAAAAAAGTATATATCATATCATGACTAAAATTTACATGGTTAGTACTTAGTAATAGTAATCTATTTATTTATTTATACTAACCAAATATACGAATCTATAATAGAATGAAGAAGTTCCTTTGCTGCTGACTGTGCAGCCCCCATGGGAGGCATTGCAGGTGAGACAGGGCTGACAGCCAATAGTGTCCCAGCTAACAATGTCCCATTGTTATGTTTATGTTTTGGTAACCGGTAACTTTGCCGAGTCCTTCCTTCAACAAAAGTTGATACTGTTACAAAAAATTATAATACAAAAAAAGTATATATAATACTCGCATTTAAATCCTGCATAAATATATCCAATTACATGAGTTATGAGATCTTTTACTGATAATTTGTACCTTCTTTTGCCGTAAAATCACATGAGTAGAAGAAAAAAAGTTTAAAAACGGGGGAAATTTCAATAAACATCAAGCACTTTTTCTTCATCATTTGGTGAGAAAACTTTAGAAATCATTATAAAACCATCAAACATTAAAAAACACTAAAAAAATTCAAACTTCTGAAACCATTTATAAACCCCTCATTTTTCGAGTTTTCTTTTCGTAAAAAAACAATTTTTAAAAGGTCAATACTTATAATGTTGACACAGAAATATAGGGGGATTAAACCGTTACATACAATGGTTTAACCCAAAATAAATCAAATAAATAAAATTTCAAAATCTAACCTAGATATTGAACTTAAAAGAGAGGTGTGCTTTTTACTACGATACCGGAACAACTATACCCAATTTGGAAAACCGAGGAAACAACCACCAATTTAAACCCTAAATCATACATAAATGTTAAAAATAAAGAAAAGAGGAGCCATTATTTACCTGAGAAGTGAGGGCAACCCGTGACGGTGGTGAATGGCTGCATCTAAGATGGTTTTGCTAGTTCGATTCGGTAAAAGCCTTTCGTTAAAGAAGACGGTGACGACTGAAGAGAAAGCATATATATAAAGAAACGATATGAAAATACTATAATAAAAAAATGATACTATAATGTTATTTCTTATTTGACCCCTAGAAGTACAATAGCCAAACCATGGTTCATTGGGGTCTTGATCTACCGCTAATGTTTCCTAGTTGACATATTGTCGTATGTTGTCATGAGATGATCATTTGATATTCTGGTACTGGTTTTTGTAACTACCATGCATATGAGTTTTTGTTAATCATCACTCAAGAGTGCTTGTAATAATTCTGGAATCAACATCTTTAAATTGTTAACATTTTCTCATAATAAAAGTAACCAAAACCTGTGACAGAATAATCCGACCTCCTTTTGAAGCAAACAATTTCCCTTCGTTCGTCATATCAGCTATATTGTTTGTGAAGTTTTGCATGTGAATCTATCATTAATGAACACAATAATGTAAAAAGAAATTGACATCGACTGCTTCTTCTTCCTCTCAATCTGCCAATGATTTAAGAAAAACATAAGTAAAACATAAGGAAAACATAAGTATCATATTAGTTTCATTTCGCATTTTAAAGAAAGTAGACTTGACCGGAAAATTGACCTCAATGTGAAATTTAGGAAGAATGCAAGTTGAAATGATACAATCAATTCAAAAATCTTATAAGAAAAGTCAAAATATCAAGAAATAGGAAAAAGAATGTAATTAATTTTAACATTGTTAATAACCTTTTGTAACTTCACCATTTTCTTAGGCCATTGAAAGGATTTATTCTCTATTCTTTCCCATAAGATGTGACATGTAATGAAAATAAAAAACAGAAACCATAAAATTTCCCCAATATAACAAAAAATATTATTGGAAAAAAATATGGGAAGTTCATAATACCCAAAGCCAAAAGCAAGTTGAAATCATGTGTAAGGTATTATAATGCTCAATAAATATTTTTTTTTGGTACAACATGTTAAAAAATTTCATTTAGAGATTCCTAGCCCATACATATCAATCCCCTGTATGACAACAATTTTCATTATGAAATTATAGAACTTTAATAGCATAAACAAAAAAGAAGTTAAGATATGTCTAGATAGAAAACGCCTTAATGACATTTGATCATGTTGAAATAGAAAGATTTAAAACTAAATACCATAATAAAAAAAACAAAGAGAAATAATAAGAAATTACTAACCATAATCTTATATGGATGATCGCTTTTATTGGAAGAAACCTGTGCGTTAACCTAAAAACAGTCAACACAATGATGAAAATCAGAACAGCCAGCACATGCGATACAAATCTTTACAGAGGAGTAGCAATTAACGGTTTTGGTGAACTGACCATTGCGAGATTCAATCGTTTTTCAAATTTCGCAGATGAGGGTCGACTTTTTGTGTCTGGGCTCACTGATTCACCATCACGTTTTGCTCCGTTGTTTTGAGAAAATTCCAAAATCTTACGTTATGTTCCTGAGTTAAAATTAGAAGGGAATGGAATGGAAGGTAAAGGAAGGGGAGTGAACGGAAGTAAAGTAAAGATAAAAGGAAGGGAATGGAATGGAATGGAAGTAATCCCTTCCAAGCAGCCCATATTTGGGCAGGTAAGTTTGTAGTGTAATTTGTGCATCCTTCCCCTCCCTTCCCTTCCCTTCCCATCCTTTCAAAAAACTCAAGAACACATCTAGTTTCCTTCCCTTCCATAAAAAAAAACTCAAGAACACACATCTACCTCCCCTCCCTTCACTTCCATTCCTTAAGTAAACTTAAGAACATAGCGTTAGTGTAGAAAAAGAAGGAAGCTGAAAATTGTAGTGGAGAAAACAACCGAAGTTTGTTACCGTACATCAAGATGCCGACAAACATAGACAGTCTCTGGTACAGATTTTGTTTGATACCTAACAATAGAATCAAAACGTTAATTAGGAATTATCAGGTTATAGATTAGAGCAGAAGAGAAAGAAGGAAAGAATTACATGTTTCTCCACCCACTTTATATCGATTAATCAGGAATTACTACTGAGTTTTTTCATGAACCTTAATAGCGACAAACATAAACACCATTGAATATATGTTTTTTGATACCTAACGACCAATCGAGCCCGGTTAAAAGCTCCGACCGCCAGCAAAACGCTGACGTTTCTCGACGGTCGACCGTTAGCGTTCACCACAGCTACCGTTATAGGACGGATAGAGCGGCTCGGCTAGGGTTACGCGTATAGAAAGAGATGGAGATAGACGGATAGAGCGAATATGGAAGCGGTGGAAAACCCCTCACCCGAACAAATAGAAAATGGATCCAAAAACGGATCTTTCGCCGGAAAACACAGTCGCCGACGTTCTTTCTTTGACTCCTCAACATCGCTGTCGACGACCGCTGCTGCGCGACTTCTTCTCCTTCCTTGGCTGCTCAGAAACGGTGCCTGAATCTCCTTCTCCCTCCTGGTCACAGTCTCACACGCACGACTGTGTGTGTGGTGTGTGTCGATCTCGTCTCTCCCAACTCCCCTTCTTCTTTCCCCCCTTTTGAGGTGAAAAGGTCAAGTGGTGGGGGTGTGATGGTTCTGGAAACGAAGAACGCGGAAGAACAAAGCGGCGACAGAACAACCGAAAGGCGACGGGAATTCACCGGATTGAAACTGAAAGGAAAGAAACCAAACGGCGAGTAAGAAAGAAAACGGATTCGTTGAAGAACACTTGGCAATGACCAGCAAAAGAACAACGCCTAGACCAGCACAGCACGTGTCACTGGAAGAAAAGTGAAATCCGGAAAGAAACCGTAACCCGCTTTGAAACCCGACGGAAAAAACCCACAAAAAAAGTAACGTGCGCAAAAACAAAGGGGATAACATCATTCAATCAGGGCAAACATGACGCGAATTAAGTAAAAGAATAATTAAAGATCCACCCTCATTTTAATGCTTATTTTTTTCTTTTATCATTATTTTTAAAATTATAAGAAATTTGAAAAATACAAAGGCATTATAACATTGTCTTTGTGTTTTAGGATTCATGAGAACACTCCAAATCAACAATATAGCAAATGATTGAATGAAGTCGTCGACTAGGTTTACCGTTTACGAATTGAGATTTCTAAAACCTTTCAAAAAATAAAAGAAAAATAAATATTAAAAAGCCGGTTTTTTGGCCGGTTGAACAGGTACGGTCGAACTGCGGTTCGTAGAAAACCGGCGGTTTTTAGCGGTTCAACATACAAATGGTTTTCGAAGGTTAAAAAATCATTAACCTGACCGGTTCCACCGGAAACCGTTCGAACCGGCCGGTCCGGTTTTCAAAACAGTGGTTAGTTTGAATTTTTTGTTGGGTAATATTTTATTTGTGATTTGATATGCGTTAGTTTGATATTGTATATTTTTTTCTTAAATTATTGATTATGTAACAATTTTGTTTATTTAATGTGTTTATAACCTCTTTTAAACAAAATTGAAGTGGTGGTATAAAGAATGATAAAAAAAAAAATATATGTATTAAAATGAAGGTGGATCATTTGGTTTATAAAAAAATTGGGTATTAAAATATTAGGTGTAAAATAAGATTGGTGTAAAGAATAATAAAGAAGAAAAAAGGAGTTAAGTTTACAATTTTGGTATATGGAACGTACAAATGGAAATGGAATATTTTTTCTTTACTGTCTACAAATAAAATGAGAGTCAAATTTGACAATACATATTAATTGTAGGGGATGGATTAAAATCTATTGTGGAAGAATCACCTCCCGTAAAGAAAGGGGAGGAAAAAGACTGAAACTCCCTCATGTGTGTGGGGCACGTGAGCGATTTTAACATGAGGACATGAACGGTAACCGGCTAAGGAACTAAATTTGATAGATTGTACAACCATAAGAACTATTCACGTCGATTTTTCAAAAATAAAACTAAACTTCCATGGAGGTGCAAAACATAGAAACCAAAACTTAATTTACTCGTATTTAAATGTTTGAGGTTTTGTGGAGACAGTGGTGGTTTCCTCGAAGCAACCTCGTACTAAAAAACAAAAAAGATTATCATAAATTGAGTAGGCCCCACATGGTTTGTTGTTGGTGGGCCCTCCACAACCTTTCTCAGTGGCCAGTAAGTGACCCCTTCCCCTGCATTCTCACATTTTTCTTCGCAATCGACCAAAATAAGTAAATAACCCTCTTCTTTCTTCATCACCTCTCTTTAAACTTTAAAAGTTTATATATTTTTAGCAGGAATAAACAGAGGATCGTTCTTCTATTCACACTCGTTTACCCGTTTCCTCTATTTCATTAGGGGTTTCTGTTATTTATTAGGTCCCCAAATTAATACTCTTAAATAAATAACTAAAGACAGAAATTGTATTAACACACAAATATCAAAATATACTCTTTGATTATAACCGGGAAATATAACTCAAAAACCCGGATCACTTGTGTTTCTCACAATCTGTGTATTTTCATAGCTCGATTATACAGGTTTTATATAACTAGAAAGCGTTAAAGATACAGACAAATTGAATCTGCACATTCCAATTTGTCTGGCATTATCTATTGATTGAACAGGAACCCCATTAAGGACTTAGGATTCCAACGATAGAATTTATCAAATGAAAATTTACTGTAAATAGATCTTTTCCAATAAATAATGAAAATTTCTTAACGTCTTTTCCAATAAATAGATCTTTACTATGCTACCCAACACATCAATTTCATTTCTTTGTCACAGCTTGCATCTTCGTCTCTTTTCGATTTACATAGCTATGGTTGAAAAGGAAATCTCTCTTTCTCACTGCACCATTTTCATCCTTCTTAAACATGGCTTTTAGATCTTTCACGGGCTCACCTGAATCCCGAAAGTTGACCGCACCACCATCTTCCTCCCTCACTGGAATCGCGACAGGTCAACATCTGAAACTAGCCTACCACCGCCGCCGTTTTTCAACCTTACTGCTTGCCTCCTGTTGGTCGACGACTTGCTGCAAATGTTAATCAAAAACTACCCCTGAAAAGTGTAGTTCTCCACCGATTGATTAAAACTACCCCCAATCGGCATGTTGTGGCCATTTATAAATGGCTGGTAAGTCTGTCTTTTGTATAGTTTGGATTTTTTTTTTTAAATTAAATAAAAAATGGTAAATTTTTTTAATAAAAGTACTTCACATCTTGAAATAAAAAGTGTAATTCAAATTTACAATTTTTCCATATCATCGTAAGTACTGAACACATGTTATATTAGATGAATACTTATATATAATAAATTTTTTAGGATTAACTAAACTTTAAAAATCTATTTAGATATCCATTTTACCCCTATATTTAAATTTATTAATATATAATAAATTATTTGCATAATACAAACACATTCCATTTACAATCGGATAAAACAGAATATTAAAATGGTAAAAAGATAAATACATAACAAATAATTATAAGTGTGTGACTATTCTAAATCATATAAAAAAAATTAAAAAACATTACCTATAACGAATTTTAAATATGGATTTTAAAAATATATCAACATTGCTATAAGGTATAAACAAATAAATAAAGCACTGAAATTTGTACCTTAATAGATAACATTTAATTTCTGATTTACTTTGTTAATTATTAAAAAATATTATATGATAACATACTAATTATTACTTTGTTGTATAACCGATAATCAAAAAATATTATAAATGGTATAACATATGTGTAGTTTTAGTTAAAAACGATAATTCTAATATATTATATCATAATATATTATTTTAAGTTTTTTTCTTGTTGATAATTATAAAAAAGATAAATAGATCATTCAAAAAAATGCCCTAAAAGGTAAAATGTTAGCTATAGTTTTTTTAATAAAATATTTTAAATCATAAAAAATATTTCACGTGACCTGAAAGCCGTACGTACACTGTTTGTTATAGCTTTCACGCATACTGTCAGTATGGAGGGTTGCATATATCTGGCAATAAGGCTGCAGGGAGTAATGGCTCGCCAAGAGGTCGCCAACCCTCTTGGCGACTCGCCATCCCCACTCCGGACCAAATGGCCAGCCGCTCGCCAAAGATGTATCGCCAACCTGTTGGCGAGATGCCAACAGGTGTAAAACTTTCAGAAATGGCAACAACATCCCCTCAACAGGTATAAAAGTTTCAGAAAATGGCAAAAACAACCCCTCGTTGGCCATTGGCCACCACTCCCTACAAAATGGCCAACGGCTGCCAAACCACAAAAACTTGTTGGCCATCCCTTGGCCATTGGCCACCACTCCATGTAGCCTAAATGTGGGTGTCGTCCTTTTTTTCAATCCGCACATCAAGTATTCTTTAAAACTCTATTATATTGACGACTGCTAACTGATCAGATCCAAGAGTTTTTTCTAGAGTTCCACAACCTTATTACAGGTTAAATTCCGTTTTCTTTAATGTGTCTTTGATTATTTATTTCATAAATAAATTTTTATTATTAGTTTATTGACATTAGGTTGTGGAAATACGGAAGCAATAAGATACTTTCCAATCACGTGTTTAAGGCTGATGGGAGTACCCATCACTTTGCCCAAAAGTGATGGGTGCCACGTCAGCGCCACGTCAGATTTTACCTTTATCACATTCTATCACACTCCATCACATTACCCCCTTTATACCCATCACATTTTCATCACACCACCTCATTTTTTTTAATTTAAAAAAATTCAAAAATAAATAAAAACCTAATTTTTAATTTAAATAACATTAGATTAAACATAAAAATTACATTAATTTAAAAAACATTACATTGAAATTTAAAAATGAAAAAAAAACATAGAAATTAAAAAAAAACATTACATGGAAATTAAAAAAAAAAACTACTCGATATCATCCGATCTGTTTTGATAAACATGCTCGGCTAAATCTTCACGGAGATATTGGCAAGTTTCGGAATTTTGAACATCAAGTACTTGTTGTAAGTATTCGGGCGTTCCGGGAATGAATTGCATTTCCGTGTTAACCGCATCGGCCTCGTCGTATGTGCAAATCGCTCTACCTTTATATTCAACAATCATATTATGCATAATGATGCACGCATACATAATTGTCTTCATCCGACCGGCGTCATGGATTCGTGAGGCATGTTTGATCACATGCCATTTTTGTTTGAGTACCCCAAAAGTCATTTCTATGTCCTTCCTAGTCGATTCTTGTCTTCGTGTAAACAATTTTGCTTTTTCACTTCGAGGTACCGCATACGCCTTCACAAATGGCGCGTAATCTGGATAAATCCCATCACAAAGATAGTAGCCGTATTTGTATTGATGTCCATTCACTGTGAATGACATATTAGGAGCTCGCCCGGTCCAAATATCATTGAAAATTGGAGATTGATTAAGAACATTTCGGTCATTGTTGGACCCGGTTACCCCAAAATACGCATGCCAAATCCACAAATCGAATGATGCAATGGCTTCCAATATCAAAGTTGGCTCACCTACGTCACCTCGGGTAAATTGTCCTTTCCACGCAGTTGGACATTTTTCCCACGCCCAATGGGTACAATCAAGGCTACCAAGCATACCAGGTAAACCATGTCTCTCTTCATGTGCCGCATATAACTTCTCGATATCACGAGCTGTAGGTTTACGCAAATATTCTTTGCCAAACACCTCAATAACACATGCACAAAACCAATCCACAGTGTCTCTTACGGTCCTCTCAGCCAATTTTAGATACTCGTCACTAGCATCAGCTGTTATGCCTGATGCTAAATACCTAAGTGCAGCCGAACATTTTTGTATACAACTAAAACCCATTCTATCTCTACTATCGGGTTTTTGCTTAAAATAATCATATCGCGTCTCTAAAGCGTTGCTTATACGTAAAAATAACTCTCTAGGTAAACGAAAACGACGTCTAAAATGTTTGTCACCATACAGAGGAGGATCAGCAAAATAGTCACGTACCAAAAGTTCGTGTGCAGCTTGCCGATCTTGGTTGATAGAAGTTCTGGTGTGTCTAACGTTTGAAGACCCTTCAGCGGCACCGTGCGCAACGACATTAAAAAACGTGTTGATAAATTCGCCGTCGTCCGAATCGAATTCTTCAAAAAATTCCATTTTGTGTGTATATATGTATATATGATAATTGTGTGAGTTTGTATGGATGAGAGGTGTATGTATATATAGGTGAAAATTTGGTTTAAAAAAAAGTTTTTTTTTTTTTGAAAATATAGCCGTTGAACGGCTTTAAAAGGATTTTTTTTTTATTTGTTCATGATACACCGTGAAGCCGATCACCCCACACCACGATCACGGCCATCACGGCACACACGGGACGGTGTGCACGCCGTGATGGCTTGCACACGTGGCGATCACGGCCCTATCACGGGGTACTCCCTTTAGCCTAAGTATTCTTTCGCCATCACTATCGTGATTCTGTTTATGATATGCATCATTACACATTTATCTGTTTCAATCCCCTCTCTTTATTGCTCAATTTTAGTTCCTACCTTGATAAAATCGAGAGATCTATCCGGCTTGATGCTATGAAAACAGATAAATAGGTTTTCTCAGAGTGTACACTGTGTTTATAGTATGTGGATTATGATGCTCTAGAAAAAATGCAATGGTTTCATAGGTGTTTATATTGCCTTTAATTTCTTACACGTTTTATGTTGTTATAAGTTGTACGTTTATCTAATGGCTCAATGAGTGTGTTCTTTTGTTGTAGCTTTTGTAACACTTATAAAAACAATCATTGCATTTTTTTTGTATTACTCATATAAACTTTTGGTTGCAGTTTTATGTTTTATTTCAAAATATCATAAAATGAAGTTACATACATTCATTTAATATTTTGTCACCCATTTCCAGCTTTATTTGACACAATTAAATAATAAAACCATTTTTCTAAAAGATGTCCTATCAAATGAAGAGAAACAAAACTAGATGGTTTTCAAGTTTGAACATGAAGAGACGGAAAAAAAAAGAAAATCTTTTTTGTAAGTCTCCTTATCCAACATTATATTAGGAACACTCTACTTTGCTTTTGTTTTACAACTCTTTCTTTGATAGCATATGCCTAGGCCATACCCTATCCTTTTGTTATGAGAGTTGTTAGAGTTTTTTATATATGAAATCTTTCTAAAGATCTTTCCGTTGTACCGCATCTAATCGATTTATTGAGAGTATATTATGAGTATCTCTTTGAATTTTAAAGATTTTTTTCACAATTTGCTACACCAATACATGATCCCGTGATATGTTTGTATATACTAAATTCTCAATAAAGACCATGTATTTATCTATAAAAAAAGACCACGGGTTTTATCAAGAATCAATGTTGTAAACATGAAAAAATAAAAACCATGCTCTTTATTTTTAATTCCATCATCAATTAGAATATCGAAATTGTATGGGTAAAATGAAAGAAAACATGGTACATATTCAATATTTTTTAACATGAAACTTGGAATTCAACATAATAGCATATATCACAACTTTTTTTTAGAAGTTCTGCTGCAACGCGCGGTAGCCAAACCTCGTAAATAACACATAGTACTACTGTTTTCACCATTTGGCTTCAATAATGCAGTCACCTTTTCCATCTTTTTTGTGCTTTTAATCTTCTACTACACTCTTGTTACGTTTTTCGGGCAAAGACAGAGAAGAATCCAGATGGGGACTGATCGTTTCTTGTTCGTACTCTTCTTCTTTGTTATTGTTATCAATTTAAAGATCACCACAGCCCAGACTCCAGGTTCTCCTCTTTCCTTCACTTAATTGCATGCATACCGTATTTATATGTTAATTCTGTATATGGGTTCTTGTTTTCTTGTTTTTACTTGCTTCCCCATATGAATTCATGGTATAATTAACACTTTTGTTGATGGGTTTCTTAATAGACATGACTTTTCTATCTCTTGAAAGTTTCAATTTTGTGTTCTCGTTTTTGCTTTTCTATTTGGGGTTTGCTTTGAACACTTCTGGGGTGATGTATTTGTCAATCTTGAATTTAGTTTTGTCTGTTAAAATGTTAAATGCATAAAATTAGTTCTGAATATTTTGACATCAAAGTATTGGGACGTCGATTGTGGCGGTCAAAGCAATTTCCCATCAAGCCACCTATAGTGAACAACACGTAAGATTCAAGGTCAAACCTACACACATTCTTTGCCAATAAAAAAGGCAAATATTGAAACTTACAATTGTTCTAAGTAGGTCAACTTGGTCAAATTCCAGCCAGACAATTTTCTGCATAAACAATAAAATTCGGTCAAATAACGCCTCATTTTCAAGTTCCAAGTTATATCTACTCATTTATCATGTCATTCTTGAAGGGTATTTCGGATACTTAACCAAAACTCACAAATTAATAATCTTTACCAAATTTTAAGAAGTTGCTTAAAAGTTTACA
Source organism: Cichorium intybus (assembly GCA_023525715.1). Taxonomy (NCBI): domain Eukaryota; kingdom Viridiplantae; phylum Streptophyta; class Magnoliopsida; order Asterales; family Asteraceae; genus Cichorium; species Cichorium intybus. The sequence goes on along the minus strand of CM042013.1, from coordinate 104,265,973 downwards.
ACTTTAAATCAAGATCAAGAAAGTTAAAAGAAGTTACACTGAGTTCAGAATCTAAATTACAAACCAACCATGACCATGGAATGGGTAAACATGGATCACCACCTTCTTGAGCCCAATCTGATAATTGGTAACCCGATACTAACTCGCATTCACAGCTCCTATAAATCAAACAAAACAATAATCATGAAAAATTCTTGAAAATTTATTTCAAGAAACTTCATTTTTACTTACCATCAAAAGACCCGTCGCTTATTTTCACATATTTACTAATCTCAATCGCGTTCAAAAGCGGTCCTTGAGTAGAATCAACCATTTTCCCAAACTTAAAAGACAAAACAAACGGAAGTGTTATGTTTTCAAATCTCGGTTCGTATAATCGGTACATTCCTTGAGCATTTTCTTGAATGTTAACAACCGATTTACTCAAATCCGGTGCTTCCGGAAGGACTAACCAGAACTTTCTTGTTTCTGTAGGGGCCAAATCTTCAATTTCTGCAAAATAAGTATAAGCCCAACCGAACCCCGGGAACCCATCTAAATTCATACGGTAAGTCAATGTCCCATTCCGCCCAACAACTGCGGTTTGCATCACTTTTTTGAGGTGGTTGCTCATCTTTTCCGATGTCAAGCGGTGATTCTGTCGATACTTTTTCCGTTCCCGCAGCAACATCAACTAAGTAATTCGCTTTCTTGACTAAATCCGATTGTCATATTATATCAAACGGTCGTCCGGATACGGACGACCCGTTTGATAGAATATGGCGGATTTAGTCAAGAAAGCGAATTACTTTGTTTGTGTTGCTGCGGGAATGGAAAGAGTATCGACGGAATCACCGATTGACACCGGAAAAGACGAGCAACCACCTCAAAAAGTGATGCAGACCGCGGTTGTTGGGCGGAATGGGACATTGACTTACCGTATGAATTTAGATGGGTTCCCGGGGTTCGATTGGGCTTATACTTATTTTGCAGAAATTGAAGTTTTTGTAAATATATGTGGAGCCCAAGAGTGTCTCTCCAAAAGAGCCCTTGTGGAGAGAGGGGAGACTCCAACATATATACACACTTATAAGACCGTGTCGCACCAATGTGGGATACACTAACACTCCCCCTCAGAGACGTAGACTCAATGAGGTTACAGGGTGCGGGACACTGGCTCTGATACCATGTAAATATATGTGGAGCCCAAGAGTGTCTCTCCAAAAGAGCCCTTGTGGAGAGAGGGAAGACTCCAACATATATACAAACTTATAGGACCGTGTCGCACCAATGTGGGATACACTAACAGATTTGGCCCCTACAGAAACAAGAAAGTTCCGGTTAGTCCTTCCGGAAGCACCGGATTTGGTAAATCGGTTGTTAACATTCAAGAAAATGCTCATGGAATGTACCGATTATACAAACCGAGATTTGAAAACATAACACTTTCGTTTGTTTTGTCTTTTAAGTTTGGGAAAACGGCTGATTCTACTGAAGGACCGCTTGTGAATTGAGATTAGTAAATATGTGAAAATAAGTGACGGGTCTTTTGATCGTAAGTAAAAATGAAGTTTCTTGAAATAAAATTTCAAGAATTTTTCATGGTTATTGTTTTGTTTGATTTATAGGAGTTGTGGCTGCGAGTTTAGTATCGGGTTACCAATTATCAAATTGGGCTGAAGAAGGTGGTGATCCATGTTTACCTGTTGCATGGTCATGGTTGGTTTGTAATTCAGATTCTGAACCGAAGATTATCTCAGTGTAACTTCTTTTAACTTTCTTGATCTTAATTTAAAGTTGTAAACTTTTAAGCAACCCATTTCTTAAAATTTGGTAAAGATTATTAATTTGTGAGTTTTGGTTACGTATCTGAAATACCCTTCAAGAATGACATGATAGATGAGTAGATATAACTTGGAACTTGAAAATGAGGCGTTATTTGACCGAATTTTATTGTTTATGCAGAAAATTGTCTAGCAGGAACTTGACTAGAGGCATTCCTTTTGATTTGACCAAGTTGACCTACTTACAACAATTGTAAGTTTCAATATTTGCCTTTTTTATTGGCAATGAATGTGTGTGGTTTGACCTTAATCTTTGTTCAGTATAGGTGGCTTGATGGGAAATTGCTTTGACCGCCACAATCGATGCTTATAAAACCTGTATTTTGCATGAACAAATTGTTATAACAGATCAAGACTCCGCTATTCTACAAGCAGTACCGGCTGTATTTACATCTGCAAGACATAGATTGTGCATGTGGCATATATATCCCAAAAGTTTATTGAAAAGGTTAGTAAAATATTATGAGGTTTTTTGTTGAATGTTTATAATTATTTGGATCATGCTTAAATGGTGAAATCAGATAATTGTATCAATAATGATACAAAAATTTCATGATCCATATTAACATATACAAAGTGTTTGAATCTTGATTAAATGTAAAAACACTCTATTGTATCAATAATGATACAAAATTTTCATGATCCATACTAACATAGACAAATATTTGGATCATGATTAAGTGTGAAAACACTTTATTGTATCAATAATGATACAAAATTTTAATGATCCATAATAACATACAAAAATATTTGGATAATGCTTAAATATAAAACACTTTATTGTATCAATAATAATACAAATTTTTCATGATCCATAAATAACATATAAAAATATATAGATCGTGCTTAAATGTACAAAAAAGTCATGATCCACAATAACATGTATTAAAAATATATGATATACAAGTAATTTGTTTTCTTACAATATACATTCAATATATATGTGCAGCTAGGAGGCAAGAATGACAAAGCAGATATCATGAAAGACATAAACAACCTCATTTGGAATGAAACTATAAACAAAGATGAGTTTGAATCAAGCTGGAAAACTATAATGGATAAGTTTGAACCGAATGAAAACAACTTAATAACATGTATAACATGAGACACTTATGGATTCCAGCATACTTCAAAGAATGCACATTCTCTGGCTTAATAAGAACTACATCAAGATCAGAAGCAGAAATTTATTTCTATGGGCTCTTATCTAACCCCGATTTGCATTTGGTTGATTTCATTACTCATTTTGAGACTGCACTAGAAGCACAAATATGTATTCAAAAGAAAAATGATCATGACTCAAGATACACAACTCCATATTTCAAATCTGGATTGAAAATTGAAGTTGAAGCAGCTGAACTATTCACAATAAATATGTTTTTTGATATTCAATCAGAACTCATCGCATCAATGGTTAGTTGCATGTCAGTAAAATTAGAAGAATCAAAAGAAATGTCAACATTTACTATAAAAGATACTGACAAAAATCCAAAACTTCATAGCCTATTTCAGGTACCTTATTTAACTTATTAAAATTTGAATCATAAATTTATTATTCCAAAATTGATTATAGTATCATGCCTTATTACAACTATTGATCATTAATTCAATTGTATTATTTCATTACAGGTTTCGCTTTTTAAATCAGACTCAAAACTTCTTTGTTCCTGCTTTCGATTTGAATTGTCAGGACATTTATGCAGACATTGTTTCTATGTACTAAGAATGCAAAGTGTAGAAAATTATCCAAAAGCTTATGTGTCAAGAAGATGGACAAAAGATGTCGTTCCACGATCTTCCTATGGTTTTAATCTGAGCAATGTACCAACGAATGAAAAGAAAGAAGAGATTAAAACAATTATAAGGGACTTATATTTTTAAATGAATTTCAGCATTGATAGGAATCAGAAAATGGACAAAAGATGTCATTCCACGATCTTCCTATGGTTTTAATCTGAGCAATGTACCAACGAATGAAAAGAACGAAGAGATTCAAACAATTATAAGAGAGTCAAAGATTTCGAAAAGTTGAAAATATTCAGGGAGAATATGAATCAGAAAATGACCAATGTTGACGAGTAAACAAAAAATTCAAAGCCAATGAAGAAGAAAAAAGTTATACAATCTTTCATGGGAGTGACGCAAAAGAGAAAATAAATGAATTACCTCCTCAACAAATCAACAACAAAGGTACAAGAAGAGTGAAGAAAAGAATGAAAGGAAAAATGGAAATTGTTATAGAACATGCTAAGAAGAATGGAAGAACATGTCATAAGTATGGAAAATACATCGAATATGGGTCAAAAGAAAAGCATGATACACGTAATTGCCACAAATTCCAAATAGAAGAAAATGAATAGCTTGTTTTTTACTTTTATTTGCATTTGTTTTTCAATTTGTCTTTTGGTACAAGTGCTAGGATATCATTGAGTACTATATTTTTTAGCAAATAATATTAAAATATTTTGAACTTTTTTTAATGATTGAAAAAAACATATTTCTCATGTCATTAATAAGGTTTGAATAATTATGTATCATTTTATTAACAAATACTATTTTATACTTTATGACACTTACTTTATACTTTATGACACTTACTTATTTATCTTCAGAACTTTACATTTGTCAATACTATTTTACTATACAGTTTGATTCCTGCCCAACGCACAGGTATAGGCCTAGTTATATAGATAAATAAGAGGGTCAGGTGATGGTGGATGATTTTTTGTTTAATTGGTTAGTTTTTAGTTTCTAATAAAATGTTTTATCTGTCTAAAAAAGAAATATGATCATAGATTATAACTCGATGAAATATTACTTACTATTTATATCTAATAGTGTCGTGCACACCATTTAGAATTGTGATGTTTATTGGTTGTAAATGTGGTAACGACTAATTTATGTTCATCTATCTAAAAGTTGGTCAATTTAAATTGTATTTTATCTTCAAAACATCATTAAAAAATAGATTCTTAGGTAAATTGATATGAAGCCTTCAGGCTGAAAAAGTATTTAAATGTTATACCCATTAATTGTTTTATTAGGTATTGTTAGATGCATTTTATGCATCTTTTCTAAGCCCTTTTTCTATTCATTTGTTTATATTTTTTTAAACATTTGCATGCATTTGTAGTTATTTTCCAGGAACTTCGATACTTCATAAGTTTGGTGTGTTTTTCAGAATAAATGGAAGCATGGAGCATGTGGGATAGCTTGGAGCAACTTTGGATGATGGCATGGAGCATAAATGGAGCATTTGAAGTAATGGGAAGCAGCTTAGGAGCATGGAATTGAAGTTGGAGGCATTTCGGAGCTTAAAAATGAAGAAACGGAGCCTGCTTGAAGAACACGGGCCGTGTTCCTATCAACACGGGCCGTGTAAAGCCCAAAAATGAAAATTTTATCACAGAGCCTCAGAACCCGGACCGTGTTTCTAACAACCCGGGCCATGTCCAATTCCACTGAATAGCCTGATAAAGAACCCGGACCGTGTTACTACAAACCCGGGCCGTGTTGCGTATAAAAAACTATCACTTTGACAGTTTTGGTCTCGGTTTTAAGGCTGTATTTGGGAGTTTTTGAGAGACACTTCATTCTGGACAGAGAGAGAACGAAATTTGGGAGAACATAGACTTCAAGAACACTTTGGAAACATTTGATCTTGGTTTTAATATTCGTTTGTAAGTACATTTAGACTACTTTTATCGTTTGTATTGTAGAGATCTAGTCCACTCATGTGTGGCTAGATCTCTACCTGTTCCGATTATGTTAAACATGTGATCTGGTGTTCAAAATATTTTGGCTAGAAGTATATTTATGTTTTTCAACTAGTTGTTTGAGTTATGTGTTTAATGTTCAATTGGTACTTATATCGATTTCTGTTGGCCACTTGAATTGATGTTTGTATCATGATTGTTAATCTATTTGTGAAATCCGTAATTGTTTTATGAATAGATGTTGTAATAACACCCGAATTGATCTTTATTGATGATTATTTGGATGTAACTCGAATAACATGTTTTTACGCTTCCGAGCTTATGAGAAGTATTAAATGTTGATTGGTTGTTCACTTAGATCCTAATGCATTTCTCTAATATAACCCAAGAGCTTGTTTGGATTATGTTAAGGGAAATAAGTTTAATTCAAAGAGCTTGTTTTGATTAAATCACTTTGTGAACCAAAAGTGTTAGAGCTTGTTAATGCTTTTAAAACCATCTTAGATGAAACAAATAGAACTTCTAGTCTTAGATTGAGAATCTTTATCAAACATGTGAAAACGGAATCGGAATCTTACTTCATTGTGTTTTCTTATCACCTATTTTATTTGCATGTTTAATTTGATTAATTTTACAACTTTCACATATTAAACCCCCCCCCCCCCCCCTTCTTACATCTAGTGTATCTTTTGTGATAAATTTGGCATAATATTAGATCCGCGTCCCTGAGGATCGACCCTGCTTATCTCTTACTACTTTGTAAGTAAATTGAGCAGAGAACAAGGACTTGAGCTTATATTTCATATTCTCAATTTATTTGTTGAATTGACGCTTCAACAGGTATAAAGCAATTAAGACCGTTAAGACCGAATTTGATCACTTAACTTTCTGGTTTATGCTCATTTGGTCATAACTATGTTTAAGTTTTAAAAGGTCATCTAACATTTAATTTATCCCAAAATGGTCACCATGACCTTCTATAACCTGTCATAATGACAATTTCGAAAATAAATAAAAATTTAAATGATTGTTTAAAACTTAAACATAATCGAGTGACTAAACGTACAGAAACCAAAAAAGTAAATGACAATCTTCGACATTAACCCTTTTAAATAAGTAGGACCGAAATCGAGACAACTTCAAATACTTAAGGATGGAATTGTTAAAAAAAAAAAACTTGGACCCAAAGTATAATCTCTTGCTAACATATACCCATTTCTTTAATTTACTCTTTACTTAAATAAATGATAATAATCGTGTAACAAAAAATAAAATACAAAAGTGATTATAGAAATAGCTTACCGTTTATTGCATTTAACGTTAAAATCACAAACCACTAACCTCTATTTGCCATCTACAATGAGAAAACATATATAAAATTTAGGTTTTCCGTCGTAGTTGGTCGCATCTTTTCCATAACTCATGGAGGCTCGTCAAAGTCAAAACATATCCAAGATCGATCTACATTTTCTCCTGCTTCTTCGTTGATTCCATCCGCTACCATCCTGCTCTCTTAAAGGTTCGATTCTTATGCAAATCTTTAGATATCATATATTATTTGATCATCAACACTATATTTCATTCTTGATTTAATCTGCCTGGGTGTTCTTGCAACGCTTAATCCGTTTTTAGGGTTCTAATCTCCAGTCTATTTATATCGCCATTTCATTTCCATGCGGTTTCCTGAAATCCATCTTAATTATTTCACTTGAATCTGTATTGCTGGATCTATGATGTTTGACTATCATAATCGCGTAAGAAATTGCGGATGATCTTATTCGAATTTGCTAATTCCATCCTTACGGAAATGATCATGTAATTCCTGAAAATTATTTGACGATTTTTTAAATTATGCGTAAAAGACAAAATAAGCTAATTTTGTGCAATCAGGTTAAAACGCCTTCGTTTTATCATGTTAGTTATAAGCAGATAATGCTCTGATATGAAAACTACATTATGGGGTGTTTGGTTCGCTGGATTCTTTGGGACTTCTCCTGAATTGGAATTCAATTCCATTCCGGCGTTTGGTTGCAAATGAGTATGGAATTTGGATGCTAAATTCTATTACTTTCCCATCAATTTTGTCATCTTACAAGTTGGATGCTAAAACGTTGAATTTAGCATTGCATGTTTTAATGGCTGCAACATCTTGATGCAGCGAGGCCTTGTGATTCTCTAAATGGGCCTTATTGGGCCAAAGCGTGTTAAAGTTCCCACATCTTTGGATAAAAAGTACTTCCGGTTTCCATTATGAGAAAGAATATCAGTTTGCCTTCTCTAACTCAAAAAAGGAGTTCAAGTCCGAGTGATAAAATGGTACATTATGTACATATTAGGGTTACAAAAATAGCAACGTACTTTCATTAATTTGTTCATTACAACATTCCACTTTCATTTCTATTAGCGTGTATATTATTAGCTGTAAATTGTAATTTTACAGCTAATAATATACACGCTAATAATTTCTTCCTATTTTAGCATTGTACTTTGAGAAACCTACCTAATTATAGCAATGTTATCCATATATAAAACAACTCTCACTGCTATAATCGGATAGATTTTTCAAAGTATAATTTCTTAAATAGAATAAAGGGAAATTTCCAATAAAGTCCAAATATTTTGGCTCAATTTATGAAAAAGTCCTAAATTAATTTTTATTAACAAAAAAGTCTCAAATTAATTTTTATTAACAAAAAAAGGACAGAAAACCGGCTAATGTTGGGACTTTTCCGTAAACAAAATATTAGGACTTTATTGAAGATAAAACATGTAGTTTCTGTTCTTTTTTGTTAATAAAAATTAATTTGAGACTTTTTTCTTAATAAAAATTAATTTGGGACTTTTTCATAAACTGAGCCAAAATTTTGGGACTTTAATAGAGATTTCCCTAGAATAAAATTAGAAGTGTTTCGACTTCCATTGATTTTGTTTATTATAGCATTTTACTTTCGTTTCTTCCTATTTAAGCATTGTATTTATAAATATCTACCTATTTATAGCAATGTCATCCAAATTCAAAATTGGGTAGATTTTTATAATATACTAATAAGAATACATTTAGAAGTGTCTCCACTTTCATTGATTTGTTTATTATAACATTCCACTTTCAATTCTTCATATCTCAACATTGTACTTTGAAAAATCTATCCAATTATAGAAATGTCATCCAAATATAAAGCAACTTTCACTGCTATATTTAGATACATGTTTCAAAGTACAATGTCTTAATAAGAATAAAACTGAAAAGTTTTATGATGGTGGTGGGGTAGATGGGAGATGAGAGCCGAACCTACACGGTGGATGATGCTCTTGCAGCCGTTGGATTTGGGAGGTTTCAAATTCTTGTGCTTGCATATGCGGGAATGGGTTGGATTTCAGAAGCCATGGAAATGATGCTTCTTTCTTTTGTGGGGCCCGCTCTTCAGTCTGCGTGAAATCTTTCCTCTCGAGAACAAAGCATGATCACTAGTGTGGTTTTTGCTGGCATGTTGGTTGGAGCATATTCATGGGGCGTTGTTTCCGATAAACATGGAAGAAGGTATAGTTTCTTTCTTGTTTTTATCGTAATTTTTTATTTTGTATTTAGTCTAAATTTAAATATAATCGGTGTTTAAAAAGTATTTGAGAAAATATTATATCATTGATGTTTCAAAAAGTATCATTTTTTTCTTTATCTTGCAGGAAAGGATTTCTTATTACTGCAATGGTTACTTCCGTGGCTGGTTTTCTTAGTGCTTTAGCTCCTAATTATACTTCTCTAATTATTCTTCGGTGTCTTGTTGGTATTGGTTTGGGAGGTGGGCCCGTACTCTCTTCTTGGTTTCTAGAATTCATCCCTGCTCCAAGTAGAGGCACTTGGATGGTTGTCTTTTCCGCTTTTTGGACTATTGGAACCGTTTTCGAGGCTTCTGTTGCATGGGTATAAAAATTTCCACTATACCTTTCCCTAACACTGCCATTTGTTTGTTACAAGCTTTCTAGGGCTATTTTCGATGATGAGGATGAGAAGGGCATTTACGTCTTTTTCCACAAACGAGAGATCGAGAGCGAGTCCGTGTCCCACCTTTTTGGGTGGGACAAAAATTGAAATTTTTGTCACATTGACATCAGTCCTAGTCTTAGTCCAATACATGTCAAACGCACTACAAGGCTGTCCTGTTCTGTCTTATTGTAACAAACGGGCCCGTTTGTTACACAGAACAAGATAAGAAAAGTTGTACTGTGTTTGACTAGTATTGGAGCAAGACTAGGACCGATGTCAATGTGACAAAATTTTCAATTTTTGTCCCACCCAAAAAGGTAGGACAGGGACTCGCTCTCGATCTCTCGTCTGTGAAAAAAGACGTAAATGCCCTTCTCATCCTCATCATCGAAAATAACTTTATTTATTTTCTTATGGGAAATCTCCAATAAAGTCCCAATATTTTGGCTCAGTTTATGAAAAAGTCCTAAAATAATTTTCATTAACAAAAAAGTCCCAAATTAATTTTTATTAACAAAAAATGACAGAAAACTGGCTAATGATGGGACTTTTTCGTAAATTATGCGAAAATATTATGACTTTATTGAAGATAAAACACGTAGTTTCTGTCTTTTTTGTTAATAAAAATTAATTTGGGACTTTTTCATAAACTGAGCCAAAATATTGGGACTTTAATGAATATTTCCCTTTTCTTATAATGTATTTTCGATATATATTTTGTAGTTTGTAATGCCAACATTGGGATGGAGATGGTTGCTTGCATTCTCTTCACTTCCTTCATCTCTCCTCCTTGTATTCTACCGAGTAGTCCCGGAATCACCGCGATATTTATGCTTAAAAGGAAGAACAAGTGAAGCCCTTCGAATCTTGGAAAAAGTCGCTAAAACGAACGGAAAGACACTTCCGCCCGGAATCCTTGTCTCCGACCATGAAGTGGAATTAAATCCCAAATCCATGGAATCGGAAGGTGCACACTTGCTTTCCGACAATAACTACACGGATGAAAAACCCGAAGTTATTGATCATAGTAAAAGTAACGAGTCAACATTAGCCATGCTATTTTCACCGGAATTAATAAAGCCGACTTTACTTTTATGGGTGGTGTTTTTCGGGAATGCTTTTTCTTATTATGGACTTGTACTTCTTACAACCGAGTTGCATAATGGCGCGAATAATTGTGATCCAAATCAATCACATTCTCAAGGTTCACCAGAAGTTAGCTATAAAGATGTTTTCATTACTAGTTTTGCAGGTATGCTTTTTACATACATGTTTTCCCATGTTTCTTTTATGCTTTGCTATACTTGTGATTGAAAAAAAAGGGAGAATTTCGTCTATATCCTTGTAAACTTTCATAATTACGTCTATATCTTTGTAAAATTTAAAATTACATGTATATTCTTATAAAACCTATAAACTCACGTATACACTCAAATACTTAATTTAATTATATTAAACCTTTTCAAAATTTTAAAAACATTTTTTAAGTTGATGAAATAAATGACGAATGTGTCGAATTTTCAATTTAGGACCCAAACTTAGTTCAATCAGTTGATATCTCAGCTACATCTAGATTTTTATCGATATGTTTTGGATATTTGGGAGAAAGGTAATATCATAATGTTACAAGTTAATTAGCTTTTAAATAATAAAAATTAAATTTAAAGATATTTTTTTAAGGGTAAATTACAGTTTTGGTCCCTGTGGTTTACACCAATTACAGTAGTCCCTATGGTTTCCAAATCTTTCACTTTTAGTCTTTGTGGTTTCCAAATCTTTCACTTTTAGTCTTTGTGGTTTCCAAATCTTTCACTTACGGTCCCTATGGTTTACACAAACGGTAACAGAGGGAGGGGTCAAAAGTGAAAGATTTGGAAATCACAAGGACCAAAAGTGAAAGATTTGGAAACCATAAGGACTACCGGTGCAATATTTTCAAAACTAGTACCAAAACTGTAATTTCTATAAACCACAGGGACCAAAACTGTAATTTACTCTTTTTTTTAATTTATAAAAGATTAATTATTATCAAATTAAGTATTTTGGTATATATATGTGAGTTTATAGGTTTTATAAGGATATACATGTAATTTGAAATTTTACAATGATATATTCGTAATTATAAAAGTTTATAAGGATATAATTATATAAAGAGTAAGTACAGTTTTGGTCCCTGTGGATTACACCAAATTACAGTTTTGGTCCTAGTTTTAAAAATCTTGCATCGGTGGTCCCTTTGGTTTTCAAATCTTTCACTTTTGGTCCCTATGGTTTGCACAAACGAAACAGAGGGAGGGACCAAAAGTGAAAGATTTAGAAACCACACAGACCAAAAGTGAAAGATTCGGAAACCACAGGGACCGTCAGTGCAAGATTTTTAAAACTAGGACCAAAACTGTAATTTGGTGTAAACCACAGGGACCAAAAATGTAATTTACTCTTATATAAATGAAATTCACCGTAAAAAATGACGGTGCACTTAAGAAAATGTTTTCATAGTTTAATATATATATTTTTATATTCTTCATCTATGGAAGATGGCTGAGTACATTTTACCTTTGATTTGCTTCAAGAGTTCCCGGGACTTATAATATCGGCTTTTACAATCGATAAACTCGGTCGAAAAGGCTCCATGTCAACAATGTTCTTTCTTTGTTGTATTTTCTTGCTTCCATTGATGGTCCATCAACCTCAAGCTCTCACAACTTTTCTTCTATTTATGGCGCGAATATGCATCACAACAACCTTCACGGTTGTTTACATTTACGCCCCCGAGGTAAATCTTTAACTTTAAATTTTGTTGATTCTTATAGCAATGTACTTTTATTTATTTGTTTATTCACTTATTGTAGCCTTATGCTTTCATTTCTTCCTATTATAGCCTTAATCTACCAATTATTATTATTATTATCATTATTATGATTATTATTATTATGATTATTATTATTATTATTATTATTTGTGCATTGTAATACACGAATAAATGAAAGTAGGGAAATCTCCAATAAAGTCCTAATATTTTGGCTCAAGTTTATGAAAAAGTCTTAAATTAGTTTTTATTAACAAAAAAGTCCCAAATTAATTTCTATTAATAAAAAAGGACAGAAAACCGGCTAATGTTGGGACTTTTCCGTAAACTGTGCGAAAATATTAAGACTTTATTGAAGATAAAACATGTAGTTCTTGTCTTTTTTTGTTAATAAAAATTAATTTGGGACTTTTTCGTAAACTCAGCCAAAATATTGGGACTTTAATGGAAGATTTCCCATGAAAGTATGTTGGTATTTCAACAAATGTTTTGTTCATGCTTTAATATAATTTGACTTCAACAAGTCCATGTATTCGATTGCTATTTTTATTCCTTTATGCAACCGAAAAATCGGGTTTTTCGAGCAACAGAAGTTTCGGGTAAATGCAAAATATAGCAACATACTTTCATTTATTTGTGTATTAAAGCATCCTACATCCATTGCTTTTTATTAAAGCATCACACTTTCAATTTCTTTATTAAATGCATTATACTTGGAAAAAATCTACCCAATCATAGCATTGTACTTTCAATTTTTTTCTTTTATTATCTAAATCCAATTCTAGCAATGATCTTTTTTTTTTATATTCAGATGACATAGCTATAAATAGATGCATTTTTTAAAATACAAAATGAAAGTAGCATGCTATAATAGACAAATTAATGAAAGTGAAAGTACATTGCTATTTCCCGTCTTCGACCAAGAAAACAAAAAAGCTAAAAAGCTGGACTGGGACAGTGGGACCCCTCCGGTCCTAAAAATACAATTTTTTTTGAGTAAATTACAATTTTGGTCCCTGTGGTTTACACCAAATTCGTAGTTTTGAAAATCTTGCATTAATGGTCTTTGTGGTTTTCAAATATTTCACTTTTGGTCCCTGTGGTTTCTAAATCTTTCACTTTTGGTCTCTCCTTCTGTTATTGTTTGTGCAAACAATAGGAATTACAGTTTTGATCCTAGTTTTGAAAATCTTGCATTAATGGTCCTTGTGGTTTTCAAATCTTTCACTTTTGGTGTAACATCCCAAAAATTTTAGGGTAAATTTAAAAAATTTTAAATGAGAACTTCAATACAAGAAAAGCCACTTAATTAATTTTCATAAAAATTCCATAACTTATAAGTTTAATGAAAACACCCCAGGATTTACAGAAGTTAACGAAATCTCAATATAGCGGAATATTAATTCAAAAAAACAGTCCTCCAATGAAGCAGCACAGTGTATAGACGTCACGCCTTGCCATCCATGGTACCTGATGTACCTGAAACAGTAGTTTATATAGGGAAAGGGTAAGCACGGAGCTTAGTGAGTTCCTCAAAATACCATACGATCCATCACATAACATACAACACATCATAACCATTCATATATCTGTGAGGCTCGCGGGCTATCCCTGTTCCGCTGAAGACTCACGGGCAGTTCCCGTTCTGTCTTATCGCTCGCAGGCTTTTCCCGTTCCGTCTAATGACTCGCAGGCTATTCCCGTTCCGCCTATTGGCTCGCGGGCTATCCCGTTCCGTCTAATGACTCGCAGGCTATTCCCGTTCCGCCTATTGGCTCGCGGGCTGTTCCCGTTCCGTCCACAAACAATCATTATCATAGCAATAATTCACACAATTATCATAACAGGTAAGACAACCTTAGTCTAACCTATCTTCCTTCCTATGCATGCAATATCACCCATAGTATAGTGAGAAGACTCACCTGATTATAGTTGACTATATCGTTTATCTTTCTCGGCTTTGTATTTCCTTCAACTTTAACTGTTAACATAATAAGAAATCTATCATTTCTTAATCCTTAACTATATTATAGTCGCATCATTAAACCCTTCAATAATTCCAATATGATACTCCATGATTTATCAAGTAAAGAACGGCCAGGTAGAAGATTAGATGGGGTGGCAGGATCCTTTCAGCATTTTAGCCTTTCGGAAAATCCAACAACCAGATCCCAAGTAATCGGCCTAGTCACCGTCCTCGTAAGTAAATCAATCGGTATTATATTCGGAAATTACGAATTGTTATAATAACGACATTTTAAGGTTTTTGTTTACTATTGTTAGAAATTAGTATAATATACATATGTTATACTTATTAAATATTCTACTTCTTAACACAAAAACTATTTTACAATACCTAATTAAGCTATAGAAAAGTTTGTAGTTACCTTATGACCAGTCGTCGGAACCTATAACTTCTTCGCTAGGCTTTTGAGCTTCCTTCCGCTCACTTCTTACACTCTAGTGCTTAGAAACCTCTATATATTGGATTGAGATTTGTTGGTGTGGTTTATGAGATGTTTTGGGGGGTATTTATACTTGAATTCTTGAATAAAAAAATGGCATGACACTTTTGACAAAAGATTTTAATAATATAATTTTGTTGAAATTAAAGGCCTTCTAGAATCAGTCTGTTCAAGACTGGTTTAGCCGATCTTAAACCCATTAAATTCACGTTTTTATTTGATATTCAGAAAATTCATCTCAATACCTTTCCAGGGATGTATTTTACGTATTTATACGATTTTTCTATGATTTATTATGAATTTTTGAAAACAGACTATCTAATCTGTCAATTCCGAACTAATCAGTAAAGATTGCATTTTTTACCATAGATAATCTCATTTTCAAGCTTACTATTATTTTTGGTAATTGTACTAGACTCAATTTTTAAACTTTGTGCATTGGTTTGAGGTCCAAACAATTTTCCTAGAATTAATTATGATTTTTCTAAAAACGACACAAAATGCTGATTTTATATGAAATTGTAACTAAAGTTTTTCTTAACTTTATAACTACCAAAAATCATATAATTCCTAACACTCTTATTTTAAGTATATGTTATAATCAGGATACGGGTCTTACAAGTCTCCCCCACTTATTTGGATTTCGTCCCGAAATCCGCATTCTCGAACGCCTCTATGTATTTCCCATCGAGTCCTTATGTTTTTCAAAAATCCTCCTCATCTTATTGTCGAACCTTTACAAGGTTTCATTATCTTTCCCTTCAACTTTCACATGTCTCTGTAATAATGCTTAAGGTCCTATTATTCTCATTCACTCCATACTTCTTTTCTTCTAGTTACTCTAGATGTAAAACTCTAACTGTTTCTCACAGTCCCACCCATCAACTTGACCGGCTACTTTCTACAGTACATATTTAGTACTTTCTAATCTTCATGTATACATAGTTAACCTAGTTAACTTGCAACACCTAATTTTTAACACTATTTCGTATTTATATGAATTCTCATATTTCAACACACATTTGTCTCAATTCAATATTTTCTTTTAAATACTTTTTGGCTAAATAATTCTATATTTGTAAAATCTCCAAAAATTTTGTTTCACCGAAAAATATAAAATTTACATCATCTTTCGTAAGTTCTTTTTTTTTCTTTGAAGTACTGAACACTCTTTAAACTATTTCCATTATATGGAGACATAAAATTTTGTTTTATTTCAAGAGTCTCTTTATTATCTCGTTCTCACCAGAGTCAAGCAGGGAATTTTGAAAAAATGTCACTTGGGGTAGTGAAAAGTCGCATCTACTGTAGTTAGTTTGAATTTCGGTAATTAAAACGTGAGGTGTCCTTTCAGTTCCGTGTGACCTTTCGGTTCCAGCTGTAAGATACTATATATACAGGTATGTAGTATCATTCATTTCCACATTCATTTTCAGTCTCGTCCTCTCTTATCACTAGTTTGTTCATAAACGAACTCATATTTAAAGCCGAGTCATGGAAAACAGATCTTCAATGGGCGATCTGTCGAACCCTGGACCTGGTTTTCCGCAAGGAGAGGGTACTTCAAACCAAGAATTCTTAATAGAGTTCGGTGACTTAACATTCTAGACATCTATCATCCATATTTTGTTTATATTTCTAATGTTTTGTTTGATTCTGAATTATGTTACAGTCTTCCAGATATACTACCAATAGAGCAACTCCACGGTGAGCCGGAAATTTTTCCCGAGTTGAACATTAACTCAGAAGATCCGGTGCATGCATCATTAGACTTTACACTTGATCAGACTCCATACCTTCTACCAGGTTAAATTCTTTAAATGATTGCTTCTATGAATATTCAATTTTGTTTATCATCTGACAGTTGTTATTCGTAGACCCATTTGTGGATGATCTATCTGACTACAATCCATTCATCGACGTACCCTCAACGAGTAGTGAGATTACCCCCATGAATCAAGGATTCATGGCTGACATTCAGAATGAAAGTCAATTACAAACAACTCATAACATCAATATTGAAATGAATCCCGAACTTGGGGTTGGTTTTCAATATAAAAATCACCTTCAGGTGATTCAGAGGAATCTAGAAGGATTTCAAAATCCTGGGTCCATGATTGAAAACCTACAATTACCACCAATAGAAGTTACTGATTTTAATGAATCAATGTCCATCTTTGGTTCAGAAAATTAGGATCATGTTCAAATGATCCCGAATAATAATAGTACATTTGAACTCAATCCTTCGATTCCGATAACCACAGTAGCTGGCAGTAGAAGAGGTTTCAGACATTCATTAAGTAGAGAAATAATAGCTGAACACTTTAACGAACCAATTGAGAAGGTTGCGAAAGAACTCAACATTGGATCGACACAGTTAAAAAAACGCTGTAGAGATTTAGGTATCGAACATTGGCCCCAACGACAACTTAAGAGTCTGCAAACTCTTATTGATCGTGTTGAGGTAAAGAATTACATTTTTGTTTTGTTTTTTGTTTTTTGTTTTTTTTTTTAATTCCTTTATATCATAATGTTATTATTACTAAAGTTGTTTGTGCCACAGGAATTTGGTAACGAGTTTAGTGGAGCAGCAGGATTATCGAAAGATTTAATACCCAACCTAAAAAGGGAGAAAGAGGCAATAATTGAAGGGTCACAATCGGGTCTAACAGACGGCACAAAGAAGCTAATACAAGCTGCTCATAAGGTTGTATTTAGGAAAAGAAAAATTCAGGAAAAGGGGGAAACTTCATCAAGAACTCATACACAGCAGCAATCTCCGCCATCTAATTCTGGTATAAGTAGTATTAACCCTGGTTTACTCGAGCCTGCGAGTGAGGATAATTTTGGAGGCTTTGTAGGTGACTTAGCCTGGTTTCCTCCTTCTTATAGCTATCCCCAACTGGTTCCGAATTGGGAACCTTCCTCATCACTTCCCTACTTACACACTCCCCAAACGAGTCGATTTTTAGCCCATAATCATGGGATTACGGGTTCCAACCCTATTGAGACCCCATACCTTGGAGCTCCTCCTCCAATAACCGGAAGCATACCCCTTCCAAATCCTCAAGAAGGTACAAGTCAACGTAATGATGACAAAGAGTGGAGTGTAGAAGATCTTTTCTCTGATTCTCCAGTTTAGGTTAGTAGTTCTGTAAACTTTTCTTAATGTATTAATATAAAGTTATAGTAATGAATTAAATATATCAATGTGTTACTACAATTTTAATGATTTCATCGATTCTATACAATCTTCATGTTGTTCCCTTAATTTTGTGTTTCTTCCCCACTTGGACTAAAGTCCAAGTCTGTTTCTTCGATTTATAACTATTATTTTTTTACGAGCCCTTACTCTCAAACGAAAACCAAGCCCATTCCAACAACTTGCATCAGGGGCAAACACCATCTCAATAAACACGTTTCGATAATGTCGAGACGTTTACATCAACCACCATATGTTACTCTATCGTCAGTTACCTCAATCACGAGCAAGTGATCCAGACTCTCAACCCACACGACTTGATCAATCACTCAAGCAAGATCAATACAAGGGTAGGTTGCCCCACTATTACACAGCACCAGGCATGTACAGAGTCGACTCAAAAATACCCGCTATCATCTCAGGCGCCACTTGCACCTCTTTGACCGTGAGTTGGAAAACTCACCCTTGCATCCTTTAGTCCCTGTCTGACTTGTGCGCCCATTAGTTGCATGAAAAATAGCTAGCACAATAGCATTTTGACATTCTCCCTTTCAACAGTCTTTAAGCTCAGTAATCAACTTAAGCATGATCGGTCCAACCAAACTGGTATGATCACATCTTAATTGTTCCTACTGAACCTCACAATCAATATTCAACAATCGAATGGATAAAGGTTTACCACATTATACTAGTATTTAAGTCAACTATGCTAGACACTCACATACTCAGCTCCTTGGATCCTTCGTGACGAACTCCCGACTCAAACGCGGATCCTGTGCTTTCGATAGTAGGAGCTCTACTACTACCTTCCACACCTATCCATGTTCGTTCCAAGACCCGTCTCGAAATATCCAATTCGCTTATCACCGATAATTTTAACACATATGCCCTTACAAGGCATATGTCAACCCTTCTAGGAATACTTGGAATCCCACCCCCACCCTGCTATTCTAACTAAGACAGAACTTCCTCCAGTGATGACAGATTGTTTCGCGAACGTAGTTGTATACAATATTGAACTAAACAGTCTTTCAAATAAGAGAATCTTCCCTAAGGCAACAACCAAACAAGGAACATGCAATAAGGTCAACTCACACATTCTATGACTATTCAGTCCGTATTGTATACAACTTAGTGGAAATCTATAAGCAACCTATCGGCACTAGCATACAGTTCTATTAGCAAATAGCAGATAATAATACAGCAATGTGTGATCTCTACCAGGCATTTCAGCAAACATATACCATATGTTTTTTTTTAACATCCACAATATTAAATACTTAACCCTTTTCTCATACTGGCGTCGGCTGACGGTACACACTGTGTCTTCAGTTCACCCTTCATAAAACATATTTCTTTCGTAAAAATGTTTTAAGAAAACTCTTAAGCCTCAACTTGAGTCCAGAACTCACTAAGTGAGCCTGATTCTCTCAAGCTGTGCTCTGATACCAACTTGTAACATCCCAAAAATTTTAGGGTAAATTTAAAAAATTTTAAATGAAAACTTCAATACAAGAAAAGCCACTTAATTAATTTTCATAAAAATTCCATAACTTATAAGTTTAATGAAAACACCCCAGGATTTACAGAAGTTAACGAAATCTCAATATAGCGGAATATTAATTCAAAAAAACAGTCCTCCAATGAAGCAGCACAGTGTATACACGTCACGCCTTGCCATCCATGGTACCTGATGTACCTGAAACAGTAGTTTATATAGGGAAAGGGTAAGCACGGAGCTTAGTGAGTTCCTCAAAATACCATACGATCCATCACATAACATACAACACATCATAACCATTCATATATCTGTGAGGCTCGCGGGCTATCCCTGTTCCGCTGAAGACTCACGGGCAGTTCCCGTTCTGTCTTATCGCTCGCAGGCTTTTCCCGTTCCGTCTAATGACTCGCAGGCTATTCCCGTTCCGCCTATTGGCTCGCGGGCTATCCCGTTCCGTCTAATGACTCGCAGGCTATTCCCGTTCCGCCTATTGGCTCGCGGGCTGTTCCCGTTCCGTCCACAAACAATCATTATCATAGCAATAATTCACACAATTATCATAACAGGTAAGACAACCTTAGTCTAACCTATCTTCCTTCCTATGCATGCAATATCACCCATAGTATAGTGAGAAGACTCACCTGATTATAGTTGACTATATCGTTTATCTTTCTCGGTTTTGTATTTCCTTCAACTTTAACTGTTAACATAATAAGAAATCTATCATTTCTTAATCCTTAACTATATTATAGTCGCATCATTAAACCCTTCAATAATTCCAATATGATACTCCAAGATTTATCAAGTAAAGAACGGCCAGGTAGAAGATTAGATGGGGTGGCAGGATCCTTTCAGCATTTTAGCCTTTCGGAAAATCCAACAACCAGATCCCAAGTAATCGGCCTAGTCACCGTCCTCGTAAGTAAATCAATCGGTATTATATTCGGAAATTACGAATTGTTATAATAACGACATTTTAAGGTTTTTGTTTACTATTGTTAGAAATTAGTATAATATACATATGTTATACTTATTAAATATTCTACTTCTTAACACAAAAACTATTTTACAATACCTAATTAAGCTATAGAAAAGTTTGTAGTTACCTTATGACCAGTCGTCGGAACCTATAACTTCTTCGCTAGGCTTTTGAGCTTCCTTCCGCTCACTTCTTACACTCTAGTGCTTAGAAACCTCTATATATTGGATTGAGATTTGTTGGTGTGGTTTATGAGATGTTTTGGGGGGTATTTATACTTGAATTCTTGAATAAAAAAATGGCATGACACTTTTGACAAAAGATTTTAATAATATAATTTTGTTGAAATTAAAGGCCTTCTAGAATCAGTCTGTTCAAGACTGGTTTAGCCGATCTTAAACCCATTAAATTCACGTTTTTATTTGATATTCAGAAAATTCATCTCAATACCTTTCCAGGGATGTATTTTACGTATTTATACGATTTTTCTATGATTTATTATGAATTTTTGAAAACAGACTATCTAATCTGTCAATTCCGAACTAATCAGTAAAGATTGCATTTTTTACCATAGATAATCTCATTTTCAAGCTTACTATTATTTTTGGTAATTGTACTAGACTCAATTTTTAAACTTTGTGCATTGGTTTGAGGTCCAAACAATTTTCCTAGAATTAATTATGATTTTTCTAAAAACGACACAAAATGCTGATTTTATATGAAATTGTAACTAAAGTTTTTCTTAACTTTATAACTACCAAAAATCATATAATTCCTAACACTCTTATTTTAAGTATATGTTATAATCAGGATACGGGTCTTACATTTGGTCCCTCTGGTTTCTAAATCTTTCACTTTTGGTCCCTCCCTCTGTTATTGTTTGTGCAAACAGTAGGAACAAAACTTGAAAGATTTAGAAAGCACTGGGACCAAAAGTGAAAATTTTGAAAACCATAGGGACCACAAATACAAGATTTTTAAAACTAGGATCAAAACTGTAATTTGGTGTAAACCACAGGACCAAAACTGTAATTTACTCTTTTTTTTCGTTTAGAGAAAACAGATCTTATTTATTTATTTATTTATTTTTATTGTAGATATACCCAACATCAGTGAGAACAACCGGCGTTGGTGTCGGCAGTTCAGTGGGCCGAATTGGCGGCATGATATGTCCGCTGGTGGCCGTCGGATTGATACACGGCTGCCATCAAACCGCCGCCATTCTCCTCTTTGAATTTGTTATTTTTTCTTCGGGTGTATGTGTGATGCTTTTCCCATTTGAGACAAGCGGTCGGGAACTCACCGATTCGACGGTCACGGAAACGACAACTACTTTAGAAGTGGATTGAATCACGAATCGATTTGGGTTTTAGGGTTTAATGATTGGTTGTAGTTTATAGGAAAAAGAACGGTGGGAATCGCACACACCCCCACACACACATACGCAAATTCACACATTAGTAATTGTATACGTGTCAAGATTGTAATTGATTATTGATTATTGTAATAGGTTTTAACAGGGAATACTTTTGTAATTTACATTGGTATTTTCATATTTTGATAGTGATTTATAAACATACTCTTATGCACTGTTTTAAAATTTGGGTTGACCTGGTCGGTTGGGTCGTGAACCGGTGAAGAAAGCGGGTCAAATATGATCGGGTTTTTGCTAAATTTCGATTCGGATTGAACTGGCCGGTTTTCCTAAAAAACCGGTTGGACCGGTGACCCGGAACCGGGTTGACCCGGCGGTTGAACAAAAAATTAGAATTTAGGTTTTAAAAATTTGGTTAAATAGTTCAAGACTTGAACTTTTAAAATTAGTCAATCATTAGTTTATCAAATTTAGTAAATATTTCTTATAAAAACTTGACAAAATATGTATTTTAGTATCAAAAAGATGAAATTATATTATTTATGTTTTATAAGTATATAATTATGCTGAAAAATATAAAATATATGAAAATTGTAAAAACCGAGTTAACTCGACGGTTGAACTGGTTGGACCGATTGACCCATGACCCGGCCATCACACCAAAAATAGGATTTTAAAACATTGCTCTTATGATTTCTTTTATTTTAGCTGAATACTGGTGAGACTGTTTCATGGATTGTTCATATGAGAATTATTCTAAACATTAATAATTTTTGAAATAAAGCATTCTGACATGTGACATCGATTAAGATATGACTAGTGATGTTTATAAAATGAAATGATTAAAAAGGATGTTAGTTTTAAAATTGCGAAGTAATTCACATTCACAATTATTTTCCTTGAGTTTTTATATTTTGGAAACAGTCTGTTACATTTAAATTTAAAATGTTGACAAGTCATTTCCTGACTTTAGAAGCTTCATTATAGAAAAGCATCTTTTCATTACCTTTCACTACAAGAAAACAGCAAAATAGCAACGGAAATGTGCTACGGAAGACCTTTCCGTAGCCAAATTGCAACGGTTTATGCTACAGAATGACTTTCCGTAGCAAATTTACTACGACATTTGCCACGAAAGGAAAATTCCGTAGTGAACACAAGAATAACTACGTTTTTTGTCACGAAATCAAATTTCGTTGCTATATTGATACCGATTTTTCTATGGACTGGATTTTCGTTGCTATTTAGCTACGGAAATATCTTCGAAAATACAATCCGTGGTTATTTTGCTACGGAAATAGCTACGGAAATACAATCCGTGGTTATTTTGCTACAGAATTATAATTCGTTGTTATTTTGCTACGAAATTAATTTCCATAGTTGATTTGCTATAAAATGAATTTCCGTAAATACTTAGCTACGAAAATGTTCTACGGAATTGTGGTCCGTAGTTGTTTTGCAATGGAATCAATATCCGTTGGTACCCTTGTTACAGATTTTGCTACGTCCTTTATTTCCATAGATATTTAGCTATGGAACTTGTTTTTATAGAAATTTAGGAACGGAATTTTGTTACGAAACTAGTATAGCTATAGAATTTATTTTTGGGTGAATTTCGTATATACCCTCGTTAAACAGTAAAATATCATATTTGCCCGGCCTAAAATCTAAATTTCATATTTACCCTTTTTAACTTACAAAATATAGTATATACCCAAACCTTTAATTTAAATATTTTTTATAATTTATAATCATTTTTCATATTATATAATCATTGTAATTTAAATAAAAGAAAGAGATAGACTATTTTACCCTTAAGTAACAAAATGTTTTGGATTATCCATATTGCCCCCGACAATCGTAACCCTTTTGAAACCAAAATTAGATACCATATATAGTGCAACACTTTAATGTTTTACATTATAATATGCAACACTTTTCTTTCTGTTTGACAACACTTTATGTGGTTTCTAATTACAGATTTATTCATTACAACATTTATTAGTTGATTTGTGAAACTTTTGCTTATATTAATTTGAGATGCTATAATATGCATTACTAAATTTTCAACTACAAAAATAACACATATCATAGATAACATTTTATCGTAATTGATACATATGTTCGTATTCAAAAGAACAATTATGAAATATAGAGTCAACATAAAAGATGTCTATTACAATCATGAAAAATATAATATTCCTCCTCTATTTTTACATTTTTTGTTCTTCCATTTGACCATATTTTGAAGTCTCCATGTACCGCTTCACATACTCCCAAACAACCCTGATATGAATAAATATAAAAATGGTTAGTATTTATTTCACTCGTCATGATTATACGACTAATAATAGTATTTACATCAAGTGATGGTAATTAAACACAAAAATATAGCTTGGAGTTAATGCCAAAATACCAAAAAGTCCAAATTTAACAGGTTTGTAGATAAAATGATGGTCAAAATGCACTCTTTAATATAGATAACTTGCAATTTCTCAAATTTAGCAATTCGGCCATTAATCTCTTCAAAGTGAACATGTGAATAGTTCATCAAAAGGAGTACATAATCCAGCATAAAATGGTTGTAAAAATCTGGATTAGAAAACTCTATTTTGCATGACAACTTATCAATGTAGGCGAGGAATCATAAACATTAAACTTGTTTTTAGTATGTACTAAAAAGACCAATGAAACTTCTAAAAAACTTATTCAGTCTCGCAACCATAGAACGACACTAATAAAAAACAATATCAAAAAATTTAGGTATATCACAATGGTGGAACTCACAATATTAGGGCAATAAAAAGTATGAATTTAAATGAGCCAAGACTAAGCTTGGTTAGGTTCAGGATCAGCTGTAATAGAAAGAAACAAAAGTAGGATGCTATGATAATCAATGATTCAAACCTGTAAATTTACTTTGGTTTCTATTACATCATCCTACTTTTACAACCTTTGAGTATTAGAGCATCCTACTTTTGTACTTCTAGGTATTTCGGTTAAATTGCCATTAAAGGCTGTTATGATACCTAATGAAACAAAATTAGGATGTTGTAATAGAAAGAAACCAAAGTAGGATGCTTTTTTAGATAGAAACAAAATTAGGATGCTGTGATTGGGACTTCTACAAGTAATTAATGCCACAGGAACAAATTATGCAAGTATTAACTGCCACAGGACCATTTGGTAAGTATCTAATATCACATGGACCATTTCTATAAAAGTGTAATGCCACAAGAACCATTTCTGTAAAACTGTTAAGCCAAAGGGACCATTTTTGTAATAGAAAGAAACAAAAGTAGGATGCTATGATAATCAATTATTCAAAACTGTAAATTACAGGTTTGAATCATTGACTATTATAGCATCCTACTTTGGTTTCTTTCTATTACAGCATCCTATTTTTGCAACCTTTGAGTATCACACACCCGAGGCGTCCAATATTGAAAAAAATACCAATCATTCATATGCTTATAACATAGTTTACCTTATAAGTAGGTAACAATAAAAATACTATTACTCAAACATAAGTTAACCAAAAGTGGTTCCAAAAGTGACATTAAAGCCAACAAAAAAATCAGAAACATAAAAAACAGGGACAAAAACAAAGAAAAACAATCCTGTGCAAAAATCAGCAAGAAAATGATCAAATAAACAATTGCAGAAATCTGCAACAATTAGCATTCGGTTAACACTTAACAGTCGTGTAAAATCAGATTCATCAACAAATTAAACAAATTAATAATCAGAATGTGAATCAGTGAAAGTCAGAAAAACAGAAACAGGATTCGGTTAAAAAAAACTTATGCAAAATCAGAATTCAGATATGAACTTCAATTACAGAACTCAGAAACAATTCAAAAACAGCAACAGTTTAAACAAATCAAAATCCGAATCAGAAGTGAAGTTGATAACAAGACTTAGCAAGAAATTAAAAAAATCAGAATTTAGAAATTACAACCAAAAATCAGCAAGAAATTACAAGAAATCAGCAAGAACATAGAAGAATTAAGAAATTAGAAGCGAAAATCAGCAAAAGAAAACTAAAAAAAAAACTTACTTAGGAATCGACATTGAGGGACTTGTCGGTGTCGACTAATAACTCCAAAAGTGAAGTCGGTGAGCAAGCTTCACTGGCTTTCCAAGATCGAACTCAATAATCGATGTTCAGGTAGCGACTGGCAACTAGAGAGGGAATCAAGACCAGCGGCAATACGTTAGCGGGAATTGACGTAAGAGGGAGAGGATGACGATCTAGGGCAGAGTGGATCTATGGCAGAGTGGAGCAATGGGAGGGACGGAGGAAAAGGAGCGACTGTGAAAATCGATCCCAATTCTCGAAATTAGAAGCGCGATTTCACGCTTTCGTTTCCCGCTTAGGATTTCAATCAATGTTTTCGCATCTGAATGGAGGGAGTAAATACGCTTTCAAATTTTTTACAAACAAGTGGCCATCATTTTTAGACGTATGATAAAATAAGCATCGGTTTTGCATATATGGGTTTTGAGAGTTGCAAAATTATTTATTGCATTTAACCCATCACATGGTCATTCAATTTTCATCCTATGTTTCAAAGGGGTTTATGCTTTTACGATTTACTTTGGTTGTTTGTTACTGTGATTATATAAATAATTTGTTATCTTATCTTTCAAATTCTCATCTTATTAGGACTTCACACTCAGAATAATAAAAATCAGATGCTACGATAAACAAAAGAGATTATATATTAAAAATGCAAACATTAAACTATTAATTGTCAGAAAAGATCATTGTTTATGTAAAACTAGTATTTGGACTGTCCGCGCGATGCTGCGGAAGCCGATATATTGAAAAACGCAGCTCGACAAAAAACAAATTATATAAGGAACGAAAAATGTAATTTTATTTGTAGTGCGACCTGGTACTAAATGTAATTTTATTTGTAGTGCGACCTGGTTGGGCGGGAAAGTGCTGGAGAAGGGAGGTGTAGAACACACGTGTTGATCGTAATAGAATGCACTGTGTTTTCGTTAGGTTTAGTCAGACGTGTCACATTTAACGCAGGTGGAAGGAGACCAGATGGTGGATGCGTGAAGATGTCGATTGCAGGTGGTGGATGCGTGAACGAACAATCGATTGCTGCAATCCGGTCGTCATTTGGGTTAGGGAAGGAAGGGGTAAATTGTCCATCTAGTTTATGTCAAAATTTAGGGGTAAATTGTCCATCTAGTTTATGTCAAAATTTAGGGGTAAATTGGTCCATCTAGTTTTTAATTAAATTAAAATGATTATTAAATATAGGAATAGATTACAAATATTTAAAAAATGTTTGCAATTAAAAATCGGGTAAATACGATATTTCGAGAATTACGAAGGGTATATACGATATTTATATTTTAGACCGGACAAATACGATATTATTATATTTAACGAGGGTATACACGAAATTCACCCTTAAATTTTGTATTATAGTAAAAATATCAAGTTTTTTTAAAGATAATGAAATTGTAAAAGTATAAATTTTTAATAATAGTTCTTTTTTGGAACCGGTTTAATAATAGTCATTTATAACTATAAGTACATAACTATTATTGGACTTTAATTGTACAAAACGTTTTTATTGCTTAATTGTGTTATTAACAATTTAATTAAATAATAATGAATCATTATAGAAAAACTAAGATAAGTATGTGTACATAAGCCCTAATTAGCCCTAACCCTAAAATAATTATGGGTACTTAAGCCCTAATTAGCCCTAACCCATCCATTAGCCCTAAACCCTAAGTATGGGTACATAAGCCATAAGTATGAGTATATAAGCCCTATATGGGTACACAAGCCTTAATTAACCCTAAACCCCTAATTAGCCCTAATTCTAAACCATAAGTATGGTACATAAGCCCTAAGTATGAGTACATAAGCCCTAAGTATGGATACATAAGCCCTAAGTATGGATACATAAGCCCTAAGTATGAGTAAATAAGCCCTAAGTATGGGTACATAATCCCTAAGTATGAGTACATAAGCCTTAATTAGCCATAAACACCTAATTAGCCATAATTAGACCTAAACCCTAATTATGGGTACATAAGCCCTAACTATGGTTACATAAGCCCTAACTATGGTTACATAAGCCCTAATTAGCCCTAAACCCCTATGTACCAATAATCCCTAAACCATAAAATAAGTATGGGTACATAACCCCCAATTAGGCCTAACCCATCAATTATCCATAAAACATAAAATAGGAAAACTAAGCCTAAATCCTACCTAGCTAGTTCGTGGGTTGGTTGTATCAATGTCAGTATGGGTACGTAAGGGTTAGTGGTGTGTGGTGTACGTAGGTGTAGGTGGGTGTGACTTGTGAGTATGGGTGGGGTGAGGTATCAGTGTAGTGTTGGTGTGAGATGTTAGCTGAATCAATGTCGATACGTATGGGTGCATACGAGTTAGGGGTGTGTGGTGTACGTTGCTGACACTCCCATTGTTCCACTACTTAAATGCCTATAAAGATGATGCAAACGACAAAGGTCAAAGTCAAACCATCATACAAAACTCAAAAATAGTATTTTTATGTCTCCTCCACCATCAGAAATGGCATCTCCATTACCACCACCACCGTCGGTAGAATGATTATAACATTATCCCTTCTTTATCTCTTCACCCCTACCATTGTGAGCTCGGAATATGACTTACTAAAATACGACACAAATCTCTTAGAATTCCATTTGAATTTAGAGTATTTGAAGACGAACTCTCGATCTTTATGGATCCATGGGTAAGGGCTTGGACAACATAGATGATATTCTTACTTCTACCTAACACCCTTCGATTCTCTTCTTAATCTGCTGCCCTGCAATCATACATCAGCAAAGCAGTAGCACTTCAAAAAATCATTTGAAGTTTAGATTAAGCCACGAAGCGTTCTACCGATAACCTCCGTGAGAAATTGTCGACTAAGATGCTCGTATTAATAACTAAGGAAGAGCGAGAACAATTACCACTCATGCCCCATCTGAACATCAATTATTCTAGAGT
Source organism: Cichorium intybus (assembly GCA_023525715.1). NCBI lineage: Eukaryota > Viridiplantae > Streptophyta > Magnoliopsida > Asterales > Asteraceae > Cichorium > Cichorium intybus. The sequence continues at coordinate 104,237,103 of CM042013.1, read as the reverse complement.
AATCCTAATTCTTCGCCCATCTAAACCCCCTACCGCCATCCTCCTCCGCTTTCGTTGTTATGACCGTAATTGCTTTGACAACGACATAAAGGGAGACAGAAAATGGAAGATGAGAAGTAAATGGCCGTAATTACGACTTTGCACACCAGAATCACAAGAGAGAACGCGATGAGAAGGAACTTGTTAGTGGGAAATCTAGATTAGAGGAGATGGCAGAGCAAACAGGGATCGTTACTTTGAAATCGATCTTTCAATTTTTTATTCTAAAAAATGCTTGATAAACACACAAACTTCTCATCAAACTACTTTTGAATTTGTAAAGTATGATTTTAACTCTAAAATTTGTAAAGTAGGATTTTGACTCTAAAAGTCAAAATTGTAGGCAATTGGATTTGTAAACTAATTTACGTATGTTACCATTCTTTTTATGGTGAGCAGTTCAATCAATTGATTTAGTGGCAGCCATGTAGGTACAATAGGGATTCTTGTAAGGTGACCGGATGCCAACCGGTAATTTTCAACAAATTGGCATTTTAAAAAAGTTATTTGTGACTTTAATGACTTAATTGGACCAAAAAATAAAAAACAGTGACTATTTAAAACCAAAATACATAGTTAAAGGGTTTTGGTGCCATTAACCCTCATAAAAATTATGTCATATTACATAATTTTTTAATGATTTATGACCTCTCTTTGTGTCCTAAAATGAAAATAAAAGAAACACGAGATGCATTTTCAATTTTTTGAGTGATATTGTTTCCCGCTATACATGGGTCTTTTTTGGTTTTGCTTTAAAAGTCCGCATTTTCCTATGATCTCATGAATACATATTTAGGGTTTTCTAGCCGACATCAACCTCAGGGAATCAACAAATCACCAGTCTTTTAACTGAAGCTCATATCGACATCGGTCTTAAAAAATCGACATCTTCACCACATTAAAACAGTAGCAATGGAAAAAGAACTATGGAATTCGCTACGGACAAACGGCTAAGGAAATCGCTACGGAGTCCACCTACGGAATTCGCTACGGAATGCATGCGCTACGGAATCAGTCCGTAGCAAACTTGCTACGGAAATAAAAGTTCGTAGCAAACTCATTCGCTACGAGGTTTATTGTAACGGAACAGTTCCGTAACAATTTCCGTTGCAAAATCTATTTAGCAACAGAATTTCAAGGTTTAGCAACGGAATTCGTCCGTTGCTAAATCGCTGTTTTCTTGTAGTGTTTGCACCATTAAAACAATGTTATCTTCGGTAATTGATAGACCAAAGGAATAAAAAGACATTTTTGGCTAGATGTATCATTCAAAGTTGGCTAATCTTTTGTCTTGTTGCACATAAGAGATGTAACATGTACAATAGACGTCCTATTTGAATCACTAAAATTATTTACATATGAATCAACCGGCCTATATAAGAGAACTCCAACATGCATATCAGTCTTATAAGAGAATGTTCTCAACTCTCAGTTTCAATTTTATCACAACCGATGACTTCTTGTGTTATGCCTAAAAGGCAAACATTTTAATGTTTTTTTATGATATCTTGATTTCGAAAAAGAAATATTAATAAGGGCATCTCCCATTTTTGTTTTAGGTATGTATCGGTGTTTAATAATTAAAGTATAATAATAGACCTTAGAGTAAAGTTTTCCGAAACATCCCTAGGTGTAATTGTTAAAGGTATAGGTTTGAGCAATTAAGAAAAGCATGATAAACGCAACCATAGAAGAGTATAAATAGGAGATGTATTTACACATTGTTTGAAACGAACTCATCTTATACTAAGCCCGTATCAAGCCACAAGCTCAAGTGTAGAACTCACTTCCAAAAGTCAGCTTGTAGGATGAGGGGACACATAAACTTATAAGCCACAAACTGAATCTGTTTTTGGCCGATGTGGAATCGTAACAATACCCACACTTTGAAGAGCCAATGTCCTCGTTGGTCACTCCTATGTTGATCATGGGTGGCACCCATTTTTTCGTCCAAGCCACCACTCTATAGGTTGTTTGGATATAACAAAACGAGTTAAGCACTTCAAACAAATCTATATTTGATTTCGGTGACACAAGCGGAATAAAATTACCGAAAAAACGGTAAACGAAAATGTAAAATCGGAACAAGATATTTAACGTGGTTCACACGATCTATCTGATCAGCTAATCCATGGGCGAATGAGAGAGAGAGTATTTTATTAACACCGAGAAAACACTACAATCATACAAGGCTAAACTGCACTTGTAGTCTAACCACTCACAAGAAAATATCACTCGCACTTTTAGCTGCCAAACTAGACTCTGCACAAAAGGCTATCTCACAAAATCGTGATATATCTATCTATGTGTTTGTGTTTCTTTGTGTTTGTGTTTGTGTGGTGCATCTTCTAACTCACCCATTGATGCTATTTATATAAGTTATAAGGTAATGTGAAATCAAAACAAAAATTAGGCTACCTAACAAAATTTGTCAAGGCTTTGAAAAATTCTTCACCTAATTTTGCCTTTGAAAATTCTTCACCAACTTAACAATCTCTGTAACACCCGGCTTTTAAAACAAAACACCCCTGAAAAATTTTTCATTTAAAACCAAGGTTTCAATACATAAAAGCATAACAAAGGGGTATATTTTGTTAAACAAGGGTACAAGTGTATCAAGGAGAGTATAAAATACCATAGTCTCCTTTGAAGCCGGGCTGCTACATACAGCATCTACAAGTCCACTTCTTGAGTCACAGACTTTATCCTTACCCTTATCATTACCATGCTAACCTGCAGGGACATTAACAAACGGTATGAGCTACAAAGCTCAGTGAGTAATCAAACCTGCAAATAACATGTATCAAAATACAATCATATAACTGTATGGAATTCGAATCCAGACTACTAGCCTTACTGGCTAACCGTGTGTATCTGAGGATATCGCATCCAAAGTACTAGCTTTACCGGCTAATCATATGTCATGTGATTATCAAATCACTTTATCGTGTCTAATTAGTTATTTGCATACCGATCATATCAACTCTGTTTGCCGTCAAGGCCGTATGTATATAATAGAGAATAATATTCGAATTCTCAATTATCGTTTTTGTCCCCTATTTCTTAGTCATATCTGACTGTATCATATATCATGACTATATAAGTCATATCTTTTGTCATGGCTATATAAGCCGCACCAAATCATTTCTAGCATGTGAATCATAGCCCACAGGCCGCACCAGTTTGGGTTCAACGACCCGGTATCGTAGCCATCAGGCTGCACCATTTCTGTATAATCATATCATAGCCATATAGGCCGCACCAGTTGGATATAGCATCCAATTTCATAGCCACGAGAGGCCGCACCATCTGTTAACAGTTTCTTTCACGATCAAATATGGCTCACGGGTTAGCCCGCTGTTTCCTTGGCTCAAGGGTTAGCCCGCTGTTGCCTAGACTCACGGGTTAGCCCGCTGTTGTCTATATAAGTTTGGCTCATCAAAGTAAACCATGGCTCACGGGTTAGCCCGTTGTTGCCTAGACTCACGGGTTAGCCCGCTGTTGTCTATATATATATATATATATATATATATATATATATATATATATATATATATATATATATATATATATATATATATATATATATATATATATATATATATATATATATATATATATATATATATATATATATATATATATATATATATATATAGGTTCGACTCACAGTGTCGTTCTTGTCTATTAAAGACTCACGGCTTATCTGGTATTGTCGATATAAGTTCGACTCACAGTTCCGTTATTGTCTATAATAAACTCACAGCTTATCTGGTATTGTCGTACCATTAATATTGACTGACTCACAGCTCCGTTCTTGTCTATAATAGACTCACGACTTATCTGGTATTGCCATGTCAATATTGTTGACTCACAGCTCCGTTCTTGTCTTTATCAGACTCATGGCTTATCTGGTCTTGTCATCTTCATATATCTTCAAGCTTGTCATTTTCGTCCCACAAGTCAGTTTCAACCTGTAACAATTCAATCATCATATATCATATATGATATCAGTGAGATTACTCACCTGGATACTAGCTGCATTTAAATCCCGGTTGTTTCTTGCCTTTGCGTGCACCACAACCATTTTGTCTCACACCTATATAATCATTTATATACCAAATGATAATAGGTTAATAGCCATTCCAATTAACTCTAATACAATAGAGTTCAATACAATATCATTATAAACAATGCCTAGTTAATAAACTTTCCGTTTGCTAACTTTTTGTGAATTTTACTATTGACCGAGGCATTCGAGTCGATCTACAGTGCCCCCGAGGGGTCAAAAACTCAATTTAATAATTTTCCCAAACTTTTCAGACCATAACGAGTCTATGGTCCAAATTTGAGCTAAAACGGACAAGCCAAACGAAAGTTAGCGATTCTGAAGTCCCCTGTCAGGAGGCGCACCGCGCCAGGGGCTGGGCGCACTGCCCCTGGGCGCACCCCGCCCTGATCTTGGGCGCACCGCGCCTAGCGCCTGCGCAGGTTTCCTGTCCAGCCGCGATTTGTGCACTGTAGCACGCAGTTTTGGCCCATTAAGTCCTTAATCCAGTCCTTAATCGTTTGGGGTTTGTTTCTAGGCTAAAACCTTATACTTTAACAAGGTTTTCAACCATTCAAAACAACTAAATCAATCAAAATGAAGAATTAGGGTTCTTAGTCCCAAAACCCCAAAACTTCAAATTCATCACTAATAGCAATCTACTTCCATTTTCTTTAGTTAAGTCCTTATTAGCATGACTTAATGGAAGTATTACATCAACTTAACAACCTAATCATCACTGCAAATGCTGTTTTGAGTTGCTACAAAACTCATCAAGAACACATTCAAGGATTTGACTTAAAAAGTCAATTTACTAACCTCATTAGACTTGGAAATCACCATCTATCAACAATTGATTCAAGTTCTTGCTTCACTTCATGATTTCCTGCAGAAATCGCATCTCCAAGCCTTCTCCCGTTGCTGCACAAATGGCTAGTCAAAGAGAGAGTCAACTCTCTTCTATTTATACTTCAAATTTTTACATTTTTGGTCCTAAAGTTCATTTTCTTGAACTTTGACCACAAAATCAAGTTTTATTACAATAAAACTTTCATTCTTTATACCTTTGCCACAAACAACAATATTTTTCATATTTGGTCCTTCACATGGTCAAATGACCAAAATACCCTTTTGTGGTAAAACGACCAAAAATCAGTTTTTATAACATTTTAAGTCCAAAACTCAAAATATTATTTCAAACCAAATACTTTTCCGTCCAAAAGACCAATTTACCCTTCCAAGGTAAAATGACCATTTTACCCTTTTTATTATATTTATAAAAAGAGTATATTGGCGTTACAAATTCTCCCCTCCTTCAAAAGATTTCGTCCCCGAAATCATACAAGGAGTTAAGGGTATGTCTTCCTCGTATCGCTTTCGGTCTTCCACATCATGTCGGAATCTTTATGGTATTGCCTAAGCACTTAACCATACAAGTATTCTTATCTTGTGATTGAATCACAATTTGCATATCATTCATCCGGTTGTCCCGGGTACCTTATCTACTTATTTATCTTCACCTCGTCATAAGGGATTTATTGGAAATTATCAATACATAATTTCTTTCTTGTCGTCCCAAACAAATTTTAACCTTTCCAAAGGATTTCTTTTCGTACTACCATATTCCTTTACTTGGAATTTAAAGGCTTATACTCGGCAATTCACATACCGCTGCTTCAAATTCTTGACCATTCTTCAATTTCGTTCGTATTCATCAGTCTTTTCTTCAGTTTATGCAAGAATCTAGGATTCAGCCAACGGCTTTACTACATCTTCAATCCAATAAATCGGAGGATAATACGGTATTCCATACCATTCTTCATACAAGTCATCAAACTACAAGCGTGTACGCTGCTATTTCTTACAAATTCTATCAGAGATAGAAAATTTTCTCATCTTCTACTAGAATCTTCTGTGCAATTTCAAGCACATCTTCTAAAGTCTGAATCATCAGATCATTTTGTTCATCAATTCGCGGTACTTGCAGAGACTTTATCGCAAAGTCTATAACAATGTTGTCCCATTTCTTTTCTGGGGCCAACCACGGGTAAATTTCTTCGCATGTTTCTAACGGTTTGACTTTACTTTGCGTACAAGTCAACTACTTTTCATGTATCTTTCAATACCTTTCTTCTGTCCCGGCCACCCACACATAGGTTTTATCGACCTATTCAGTCTGGTATTGCCCCGGGTATACCGCATATCTAATGCAAAATACATCTTTTCAAGATGATTTTCATGTTTCACCTTGCTTTAGAATTCACCTTCACAACCACCAAGGGTTTTAAACCACTGTGATATCCCAACTAACTTCCGCTAATATCCAATCATTTATCCATTTTTTTCACATTTTCAGACTTGCACACATCTTTCTGTGCTACCCGAATCAATTCAGGTAATCGATTTGCCACACCCATACATGTGGATGTAACCTTCAAAAGTTACTCTTTTCAATTCAAGGCATCTATAGCCACATCTGTCCTTTTCGAGATGGTACAGGATTTCATACCCGAAATCTCTAAGTAACCCATCTATCTTTGCTATCTCATATATAGCTTCTTTTTGATCAATTAAGTACTTCAAACTCTTATGATCGTATAAACAGTAAGCTTTACACCATATAGATAGTGTTTCTAAAGCTTCATACCAGAATCATAGATGCTACTGCAACGTCATGCATCTACTGTCAAAGTTGGATACATTTTAATGATCCAATCCATATTCTCTGCTTAGCATCAATGCTAACGTCAGAGTTTCACACAAGGTTTATTCCAAACCTTTACAAGATACCTGTGGTCTTTCTACCCACTCAAACTTTATACTTTTATTAGTCAACCTTAGTCAACTGAACAACAATCAAGGAGCAGCTTTCCACAACCCTCCTATAGTAACCCGCCAATCCAAGGAAACTACTAATTTCAGTCAAATTCCAAGGCGGTTTCTGTCTTATCACAGTATCATTTCCACTGGATCTACTTTATCATCTCTGGCATTATTAACATGTCCAAAGAATATAGAGCTTCTTTTAGCCAAATTTTCATACTTGGAAAATTTTACAAATCACTTAACTTAGTGAATTAACTCCAATATCTGGTACTAATGTACCTCATTTTCGATCTGGTTTCGAGAATATTAGATTCTCATTAATCAATGCACATATGCATCAACTTGTCTTTCTTCTTTTCCAACAAGGTAGGGCTCCATACGATGACACATACGGTCATCAGAGACCCCAATACCATGTTTTCTTCTAGTTGTTTTCCAACTCTGCCATCTCTACAGATGCAAATCAATACAGAGCCCGTATATCAAAACGGCTCCCACAATCAGTTTAATCATAAACTCTTCTCGTCAATCTGGCAGAAATCTTGGAAGTTCTTTTCAAATGGAACATCCAAGAATATATTTAAAGTAGTACCCTACTATCGCTGCTTTATTTAACTTGGCCAATACCACGTATGCCAATTATAACATCATTCTTTTACTAACTCTTATCCGAGTTTAAGCAAAGATAATAACCGGTATTCTCAACAACGGTCATTTACCATGGATTTCCATCCGTTTCATTTCTGTTTTAAGAACCCTACTGTTCTTATTTCTACAATTTATGTTAGCATAATTCATTGCTAACCAATTCATAAGCACAATTGCTTCCAATTCATTGGTAGTCATCGGCTTCAGATTCATAGGGAGAATGGTCCCGTAAATCCTATGCAAACTACCTTCCAGGTGTTCAATATCTAGAACATATTTGCTATTTGCTATAGCTGTTTCAAAAATTTCATCCAAAATCGTTGATGAAATATTCCAACAAGACATCAAGTCATCAATCCCAAGCATAGCTTCATGGATCAAATATAACATACACGAGTTATATTTTGAACAATTACATCGGAGATCATATCAGTCTCCTCACGGGCTTCTTCCACAATCTGTTGGAATGCTCAAGGTACCACTGGGCCTTTTTAACCATTCATTTCTTCTTTCTTTCCTGGGTTCATCACCCGTTACTCCACATTTAGCATGTGAGTATTTCATAAGGAAGTGATCTATAGTTCCACGCTGGAACCACTTCCGTCCCACACAACAAACTAGAGTAAAATGCTCCCATTTCCTGCAAAATTCAGCGTGTCAAAGGTAGAGTCCCAACTCTACAATGTTCAGAGCGCTTTTCCTGCACTTCTTACATCACATCATCTTTTCGTTTTGGTCTCTTCCCTTCAAGGCTAGACCTAATTCGTCTTAACTTCTTCTGAGAAGTCCACTATTATTTTCTGCTTTTCTTGTAGTCTCGGCTACTTTTCTTTCACCTTGAATATCAGTCAAGGTGAGCACCCAATTTCTTTATCTGACCACATCAGCTAACATTGCTCATCATGTGGATTTCGGCTATTCGTCCCCTTTTTGCTCCTAATACAACGGAGTCTTGAGAAAGGGCTGGTCCATTTCTTAGAGCTTCGCGCCCTAAATGTCTTCCAAGAAGATTCACAGTTCGTACTTCTTATACGTCAGAAGTTAGCAACAGTTAGGTTATATATGTATAATAACAGCTATATACACCTAACTATGCATCATGTCTACTACCTCAGGGTTTAAGTCCAGGAATCTACTCTATAGACACCTAGTTCACTTAAACCACGGCTCTGATACCAACTTGTAACACCCGACTTTTAAAACAAAACACCCCTGAAAATTTTTTCATAAAAACCAAGGTTTCAATACATATAACCATAACAAAGGGGTATATTTTGTTAAACACGGGTACAAGTGTATCAAGGAGAGTATAAAATACCATAGTCTCCTTTGAAGCCGGGCTGCTACATACAGCATCTACAAGTCCACTTCTTGAGTCACGGACTTTATCCTTACCCTTATCATTACCATGCTAACCTGCAGGGACATTAACAAACGGTATGAGCTACAAAGCTCAGTGAGTAATCAAACCTGCAAATAACATGTATCAAAATACAATCATATAACTGTCTGGAATTCGAATCCAGACTACTAGCCTTACTGGCTAACCGTGTGTATCTGAGGATATCGCATCCAAAGTACTAGCTTTACCGGCTAATCATATGTCATGTGATTATCAAATCACTTTATCATGTCTAATTAGTTATTTGCATACCGATCATATCAACTCTGTTTGCCATCAAGGCCGTATGTATATAATAGAGAATAATATTCGAATTCTCAATTATCGTTTTTGTCCCCTATTTCTTAGTCATATCTGACTGTATCATATATCATGACTATATAAGTCATATCTTTTGTCATGGCTATATAAGCCGCACCAAATCATTTCTAGCATGTGAATCATAGCCCACAGGCCGCACCAGTTTGGGTTCAACGACCCGGTATCGTAGCCATCAGGCTGCACCATTTCTGTATAATCATATCATAGCCATATAGGCCGCACCAGTTGGATATAGCATCCAATTTCATAGCCACGAGAGGCCGCACCATCTGTTAACAGTTTCTTTCACGATCAAATATGGCTCACGGGTTAGCCCGCTGTTTCCTTGGCTCAAGGGTTAGCCCGCTGTTGCCTAGACTCACGGGTTAGCCCGCTGTTGTCTATATAAGTTTGGCTCATCAAAGTAAACCATGGCTCACGGCTTATCTGGTCTTGTCGATATAAGTTCGACTCACAGTTCCGTTATTGTCTATAATAAACTCACAGCTTATCTGGTATTGTCGTACCATTAATATTGACTGACTCACAGCTCCGTTCTTGTCTATAATAGACTCACGGCTTATCTGGTATTGCCATGTCAATATTGTTGACTCACAGCTCCGTTCTTGTCTTTATCAGACTCACGGCTTATCTGGTCTTGTCATCTTCATATATCTTCAAGCTTGTCATTTTCGTCCCACAAGTCAGTTTCAACCTGTAACAATTCAATCATCATATATCATATATGATATCAGTGAGATTACTCACCTGGATACTAGCTGCATTTAAATCCCGGTTGTTTCTTGCCTTTGCGTGCACCACAACCATTTTGTCCCACACCTATATAATCATTTATATACCAAATGATAATAGGTTAATAGCCATTCCAATTAACTCTAATACAATAGAGTTCAATACAATATCATTATAAACAATGCCTAGTTAATAAACTTTCCGTTTACTAACTTTTTGTGAATTTTACTATTGACCGAGGCATTTGAGTCGATCTACAGTGCCCCCGAGGGGTCAAAAACTCAATTTAATAATTTTCCCAAAGTTTTCAGACCATAACGAGTCTATGGTCCAAATTTGAGCTAAAACGGACAAGCCAAACGAAAGTTAGCGATTCTGAAGTCCCCTGTCAGGAGGCGCACCGCGCTAGGGGCTGGGCGCACTGCCCCTGGGCGCACCCCGCCCTGATCTTGGGCGCACCGCGCCTAGCGCCTACGCAGGTTTCCTGTCCAGCCGCGATTTGTGCACTGTAGCACGCAGTTTTGGCCCATTAAGTCCTTAATCCAGTCCTTAATCGTTTGGGGTTTGTTTCTAGGCTAAAACCTTATACTTTAACAAGGTTTTCAACCATTCAAAACAACTAAATCAATCAAAATGAAGAATTAGGGTTCTTAGTCCCAAAACCCCAAAACTTCAAATTCATCACTAATAGCAATCTACTTCCATTTTCTTTAGTTAAGTCCTTATTAGCATGACTTAATGGAAGTATTACATCAACTTAACAACCTAATCATCACTGCAAATGCTGTTTTGAGTTGCTACAAAACTCATCAAGAACACATTCAAGGATTTGACTTAAAAAGTCAATTTACTAACCTCATTAGACTTGGAAATCACCATCTATCAACAATTGATTCAAGTTCTTGCTTCACTTCATGATTTCCTGCAGAAATCGCATCTCCAAGCCTTCTCCCGTTGCTGCACAAATGGCTAGTCAAAGAGAGAGTCAACTCTCTTCTATTTATACTTCAAATTTTTACATTTTTGGTCCTAAAGTTCATTTTCTTGAACTTTGACCACAAAATCAAGTTTTATTACAATAAAACTTTCATTCTTTATACCTTTGCCACAAACAACAATATTTTTCATATTTGGTCCTTCACATGGTCAAATGACCAAAATACCCTTTTGTGGTAAAACGACCAAAAATCAGTTTTTATAACATTTTAAGTCCAAAACTCAAAATATTATTTCAAACCAAATACTTTTCCGTCCAAAAGACCAATTTACCCTTCCAAGGTAAAATGACCATTTTACCCTTTTTATTATATTTATAAAAAGAGTATCTTGGCGTTACAATCTCCCACTTGAAGATTTTGAACAATGTAGTATTTCTCTACCGTCCAATTCTTGCAACAATTTTCAATCTCTCTCGTTCCTGCCATGCCTCTTTTCCAAACTTCTAGAAGGCCAGTTGAAGTCATACAAAACTTCAACTTGTATGTGGTAACAACCTTGGTGAACATATCTGCTGGATTCTTTGTTCTAAGGATTTTCTTCAGACTCAGAGTTCCATCATTGACTAACTCTCGAATGAAATGGTACCTCATCCGAATGTGTTTCGTTCTATTGTAAAACACCAGATTCTTTGCCAGGTGAACTACACTCTAGTTGTCACAATGCAGTACACAATCCTCCTGTTGCATTCCAAGTTCTGATAGAAAGGTCTTCAACCATATAAGCTCTTTGGCTGCTTCTGTAATAGCCATGTATTATGCTTTTGTGGTTGAAATAGCAACATTCTTTTGTAACCTAGACATCCAACTGATTGCCGTACCTCCGATTGTGAACACATAACCTGTTGTGCTCTTACCCGAATCAAGACATCCACCCAAATCTGCATCGGCGAACCCTTCTAAAATCACCCCCTTTCTTTTGAAACACAGAGCAATCACAGATGTTTCTTTCAAGTAGCGTAACAGCCACTTTACTCCTTCCCAAAAGCCAGCTTGTATGAGGAGGGGATACCTAGACTTATAAGCCACAAATTGAATTTTTTTCGGCCGATGTGGGATCGTAACATAGCCCTTAAACTAAACATAACTTGCTAGACTAATTACACAGATTGATACGCCCCCACAAGCTAAAGGCGGGGAACAACATGAAGCTTGACGTAAGAGATAGAAATTGTGATTTGGATAGAGACTTAGCAAAGATGTCTGCAAGTTGGTCATCAATTGAAATGAACTAGAAATTTAGTTATCCCACAACCACTTTCTCCCGAACAAAGTGAAAATCAATTTCAACATGCTTGGTGCAAGCATGGAAAAGGCACCTAAATGGCTAAATTATCACACCATAAGCCACCAAGTTCTCCTAAAAGTGCTTGAAGCCATGTGAGTTTAGCTGTAGTATTAGCAAGAGCTTTATATTCAGATTCCGTAAAGGAGCGAGAGACCGTTCTTTCTTTCCTTGAGGGCCACAAAATTAAGTTTGATCTAAGAAATATGACAAAGCCACCAGTGGACCATCAATCATCAGGGCAACCCGCCTAGTTTGCATTTGAGAAGGCATTAATAGTGTAATCTAAAAAGGCATCAAGGCCAGATTCGAGTTGTGGCAAATAAGAAGGCCATGAGAATTAGTGTCACGGAGATAGCGTGAAATGCGATTAACAACAGCCCAATGAATTGGGTTAAATGTGCCTTTGAGATGCAAAGTATGTAATCAAAATCCGGAAGATGAAGACCATGTGTTCGTGGATGTGACTTAGCGAAAAAGGAATGGAAGGAAGTGTGCTAATGGTGGTACTGTCTTGGGGAGGTGCATTCGACGTATGCTGATCTTATCAACAACAAAAAGGCATTTGTGGGACCTTCATGGCTGGCTAAGGCAACCAAAGCAATATCCTTAACGTTCGTATAGGTGCTTTGGTCATTTCGCAACAAAGGAATTTTCAAAAAGGATGCCAAAACGGAGCGGGAGCTGGCAGTGGAAGTTCAAATCCTTGCTCACTTGTGGATTAATGCAAGGAAAAACAAAGGTAGAAAATTGAACTAGGGTAGTTGGATTAGTGACCATGTGGCAGAATTCTGTAGCTCTAGATCCTAATGTAATCTAAACTTCTGCTCTTTTTTGGGTTTGAGCTGCTTGCTCGCCCATAATATATGTTGATGTTAAAAAAAACAGCCCAATGAATATATGTAGGAGCATGCATGAACTGACAGACTTTAGTGATAACATAATGTAATATCAGAAAAAAAAGAGGGTAACATTTGCATCCGACAACATTATGTTTGTTAGAGTACGGTCCAAGTGTCCAAATATCATTCCATTAAAAGTGGAGAACTCCTGTATTACCCTGTGCCACTCAACATGTTTGTTAGCAATGGTAAATGAGGTAGGCTCATCGGTTGGAGATGAGACAATGGTGGTATATAGGTTCGTAAATGGGTCAAAGGATAGTTTAGGTTTTAGATTGGGACGAAGGGACATCTGGTGGGTCCGAGTGACTCCGGGTGGAGGTGGATTTGGAGGTGGAGATGAAGGTAGAGTAGAGAGGTTTATCGAGTCTGTAGTGGTATTCGTAGGGTGTCTATAGGTGGAGGTGGGGAGGACGGTGCCCCATTGGATGAAGTAGAAGATGAAAATGTGTTAGAGGAGGTCTTTATCAAGTGAAGAATAGTTAATAAGGGATATAAGAGGAGAATTATAAGGATGGTTGGAGGTATTGTGTTGTGGATAGTGAAGGTATGCGGTTAGGCATAACGATGAATGGAAATATCGATTCTTTGAATCGAACATGAGGAGCAATGTATAAGCGATTAGTTTTAAGATCAAGGCACTGATACCCATGATTATGTACGACTATAGCCAAGGAATACACAAGGGATAGAGCAAAAATCGAGTTTGTGAGCATTATACGACCGTATGTATGGAAAACATTGGCATCCAAACACTTTTAGGAATCAGGTTGGTTTTTCGACAAGTGTTCGTAAGGAGAGATAGACTTAGATACACAAGACGACATGTGATTGATGATAAAAAATTGTAGTGTCAAATGCATAGTGCCAATAGTAACATTGCCATGTGCCAAGAGGGTAATGCCAGTTTCAGCCACATATAGCGATAATAATCATCAACAAAAGCACAAAATAACAGTGGCTACCGGAAGATAAAAAGGTGCAAGACCCCACACATCACTATAAATTAAATTCAAAATATTTTTGCTTTAAAACTGAGAAATAGATAGTGAAAGTTTAGACGACTTGCCAAGTTAACAAGCTGGACACAATTGATGCAAGGTTTTAATTGATAATCGAAGCGAGAAATGATTCAAAATGGACTAAAGTAATCGCGGATGCAACTGACCCAAACATTGATGCCAGTCATCGGATGAAGAATGATTGAAAAAGAAAGCAACTTGTTTAATTGAATCAAGTTGTGGAAGGTTGATGAGATAGAACATGTAAAATAACAAATAAATGAAAGGAGTTGTTTTGTGTGTAAATTTTGCTTAAACCTATGTGAAGGATGAGAAGGCCTTTACCATTTTACCATTACCGACATGCAGGGCATCTGGAACATGATAACTCTAGTATGTGATTTAATTGAGAATTTACTCACCACCAAAACATAAAACTAACTAAAGTCACGTGAAACAAACACTTGAGGTTTTCTGGCCACACTAACATTTTGTCAAGCACCTTTGTGGCATATGTTGTCTAACATCTCTGTGTTTGTGTGCGTATCTACATGCAAGGGCAACAACGAGGTAGATTATAAACCAAGGTTGATAGAGGCAATGCAATATAGGTTATGGATATTAGAAATCATTAAGGAGTACATCCATATATGCAAAATATCATTCATTTTACTGCCATTATTCATTTTACAGCAACGACAAGTGAGAATTGATGAGAACACTTGATTGAAACTAAAATGTGAACCGATAGAGAATATCGTCAAGACATAAATATTCTTTACCACATTGAATATTGTCGATGAAATCGATTGCCTTGGCCGACACTAATATTGAATATCGCCGAATAAGAGGAATGCACATGCTAAAATAGTTAACACATCACATATAGGGATCGAGGGATTACACATGCTAAATAGTTAATTACTTAATAGTCACATTTAGCGATAAATAAACTAAAAAATGCTAAAAAAATAAAAATATAGTGACTGATCATATAAAAAAATAAACAACATCATATTAAAGTCTACCATCAACACACCACATAAAGTAAAATTGTAGTTACTTCTTAATGCTAAATAATTAACTCCTTAATAGTCACATTTAGGGATACACTAACTAAAAATGATAGAAGAAGAAAACATGATGACCGATCATATAAAGAAAAACAATACTAGATTAAAAACAATACCAGATTAAAATTCATTTGATAATATAGTTTTTATTAAATGAAGAATTAAAAAAAGCACATAGTTGATACTTACTAAAATGTTTGGTTTTAATCAATATATCAAAATGATTATCAATTTCCTAGCTACTTGGTATATTCTTTAAAAGAAGGGCCTTAAAAGAATACGCAAATTTCTATTACAGACAAAAATATATAAAAACGTTACATTTTTTATGGGGCATATATCATGTATAAAGACTGAAGCAATATCCGTCAAATTTGTGGCAGTCTTTTGTGGAACATGTGAACACAAAACCCTAATTTTATTTGTGCGCTACCTTCGTCTCTTCCTCTTGCGCCTCTTTCCTCCAATCGGCCCTCTTGATTTCGCATCCATAAGCGATTCAGGTACAACTCTGTGTCTATGCGTTTATCGATCTGTGATTTGATTGGCCAAGAAGAAGAGTATCAGCCATCCAGTAGCACTTTGCTTTGTCGCCGCATAATCAAAATTTGGAGAGAAAACGCTCGAGATTAGAAACTGTAAGTTCAATGGGATATTTCAATTTATGAGATTTCTGGAATTTTTGGGATTTTGATTAAATTCAGTAGCATTCGTATGTTTATATCCGTAGTTGAATTCTTTTTGAATCTGTAGATACCAAGAGTTTTTGTATGTTAAGTTGTAGATCATTCAAAAATCCCTTTTTGATAGTGTCGAATTAAATTTGTATTCTAGAAGAACAACGACCAAATTAGACTACATGATAATGAACTTTTGCCGTATGCTTTTATGGTGACTAACTGATTTTTTCTTTTATTTGTTAGAAATTTAGGAGAAAGAGGAGGCCAAGAA
This sequence comes from Cichorium intybus, assembly GCA_023525715.1. NCBI lineage: Eukaryota > Viridiplantae > Streptophyta > Magnoliopsida > Asterales > Asteraceae > Cichorium > Cichorium intybus. The sequence goes on along the minus strand of CM042013.1, from coordinate 104,220,880 downwards.
ACTCATTAGGCTGAATCGTTGTTCCAATTGGGAGAAAGGAAACAACTATGCTTTTTTTATTTTTCCGTCAATTATGAGCTAATGACCAGGAAGAAGAAGGGAGAGGGAAGAAGGGAGAGGGAGAGCTTGCTCTGTTTGAGCATATTTGTTTTCTTTTCATAAACATAGACAAGATGAGATTTTATAGTGATTATCTTGCGTTGATTATTGGAATGGGTGGTCTCGGAATAATAGCTGTGGCTGAGGTCGATGATCTTCAAGGTAAAAAACTCGATTCCTTCATTGTATTTTTTCTAATTTACTTTGCAACTTAATATTGTATTTTGTTTTGTGCAAATCAAACGTATAAAAGAGTTCATGACATATTAATATTTAATACTAAAACACAACAATTGTTATTACATCGTAAGTTTTATAAGCAAGTCACGAATTAGTTTTTCTTTTTATATATGTTACTTCCTAAGATTCTGAAAAACTATCGTTTGTAAAAAATGTTATTTATTGCTAAATGCAAGATCGCGACCCGATCTCTGATCAGGGGAAAATTTTATTTTATTTTCAAGCTAATTCTTTTCTATTTTTATTTCTTATTTCACAGATAAATGGCAGGAAGAGGGGAACAATCGGGCTACACCACCGTTTGGCACAGTTCACAACAAAAATTCACGCCGCAACCGGATTTACATGCCATGCCTGGGACAGACTGTTCTATTTCCAGGAGCCCATATTCAGAGAGATCACTCTGGAGTTCCTATCCACTGTACAGTTCGAGCAGTACAGAGATTTATCGGATAGGACGGCTTTCTCTTTCATGCTGGGAAGAGTTAGCCGCGAGTGCAGTGTGATGGAGCTAGGGATACGCCTAGGGCTGTATACATGGGAGGAGACCGCCTTGCCTATGTTTTCCACTTTCTTCGAGGCCTGCCTCAGGATCCCGCCAGCAGATTTCCGCCTGGCAGATGTTTGGGGTATGCTAGCCAATGAGGCATATGAGTCACACACCGCGGTGGAGAGCATGCTCCGCTCCCCTGTCCACCGTGTGCTTCACAGACTCATCGCCTCTACGGTTAATCACCGTAAAGGAGGCGATAAGGTGCCAGTTGACGATGTCTTCTATCTATGGTGCCTGACATCTGAGGGTGTGTGCCTCAACCTCCCATATACACTGGCTGTCTTCCTTTCCAGGAAGGCAAAAGGGGCAAAGAGGAATAGCCCCATCTCTGGAGGGCATCTTATCTCCAGGCTGGCCATATCATACGACATCTTCTCATCTCCACATGCATGGGGACTCACCAGGTTAGATCCTCGTTTTATGAATAGGAGTTACCTATATCAGATGAGAGTGATCGATCAGGACGATCACATTCGAGAGGACCCTGTTGAGCAGGGAGAAGACATGGACGCACAGCCTGAGCCACAGCCCGAGCCACAGCTACAGCCTGATCCGTAGCCAGCCCTCGGTGCTCACCGTCGATGCCGGCAGAGATCTCCGATACAGCAGGATGTCCCAGAGCAGGAGATCGATCTACGCTTCCTATCCCAGCAGATCAGTAGGATGGATCTGAGTAGACAACGTGATGCACAGAGGATAGAGAGCAGCATTCAGGGCATACAGCGCGACATCCAGATGATAGAGCGCGACATACTGCGGAGGCAGGTTCATGATCAGTGGGTGTCACATTCGATGCAGGGGTTCTACGAGAGTCAGGGTTACCAGCCCCCCATTCCATACCCGACTTATGTTCCGCCTGTCCCCACATGGTTTGAGCCACCAGATATCCTGCAGGACTACGGTGATGGCGGTGGCACCTCAGGTTCAGCTTTTGATGATACTGATGATTGACTTTATTTTATTGTATTTAAATACATTTGGATTATTTGAATTTGAATTTTAGTGTGGTGTGTTTGTTTTTATTTATTGGTGTGTTTTTTTTTCATGGTGTGGTTAATATTTTCTCTGAGCATTGATATAGAATATAGGTTTAAACAGACGCTGGCATTCAGTTCAGCAAACTTCTTCTGTGGAATCTGTCCTTAAAACAGAACGACTCATTACCCAAGGGGTCCTCTTTGATTTAAAAAGATATATACAATAAAATTATTGTATAAAATAAGTGTAGGGTAATTTAGTCAAACTGCAATTATTAACTAAGTCAAGTCAAAATTTTATCTTAAACATCTTTTCCAAAAAAATTGAACACTAAAAAGGTAATTGTTAAGAAAAATGTTTTGAAAATAAATTTGTAGGTTAAACTTAATTTTATGCTCTTATTTTCTAGTTTTTCATTATTTAATATAAAATTTAATTCCGTAAATGACAAGTAGTTAGAATGATAATTACAAAATGTTTTGCATAAATAACGAAATAGACCCGTTGAAAATCAGGATTTGTCAAAACATGTTGAGTCAGTTTCCCTAATCGCGCGAATGGTATGACTAAATCGAGGAAAACAAGCCTCGTTAAAAGAACTTCAAATGAGAAAATAAATCTAATGTAATGAAAAGCGAGAATCAAGTAACGTTACACCATAAGATTGAGACTCAGGAAGGAAATTCAATCAGTGGCCTTTGACATTCGACCAAGTAGACATAAAATGGGGCCCACGGGCATTTCTACTCCTTATTACCTAAAACCAACTGGTTTGGGATAATATTGTCGAAAGCTCGCTACACGGATGTCATCGAAAGTCATGGGATTTCCTTAGTGGCCTTTGGAATTTGAATTAGTAAACTCTGTACAGTTGTGAGTTGAAAATTTGTAATCAAGAGTTCCATAGAAAGTCACGAGTTTCAAAGGTGCGGTAAAAATAAATAACTTAACTTGATAAACCTAGTCCAGCATAATTTTTAGGAAACTTGACAGAAGATCTTGAGATAAAAAGAATTTTTAAGGGTGTATTCAATGTTATGTAAAAATGAGTATTTTTCAATCTAAACATTTGTCATTAATAGAAATAGATTTTATGTAAAATTTTGGAATGTTAGAAATACGCACATAAGACTAGGTATAATCTACTATGTTTATTCTTATAACCTTATTCTTAACATAGGTAAATAATGCTAGATCTATGATAGCAGTTGGAAAGTTGTTTGGATATCAATTGTCTTAGCTGGTTTTTAAATTATAGTTTGCTCGAGGACAAGCAAAATTCAAGTGTAGGGTATTTTGATATTGCCTCATTTATACATATATTTCGGGCAATATCAAGTGCTTAAATATGTGTTTTTGGTTTAATTTCAAGATAAAAGGTACTTAATCATTTTAATTACCAAAACACAGGAAAAATTGCTTTATTGAGAAGAAGGAGCTGAATTCAAGCCTTGGAATGAAGAAAATGGAGTAAAAGATCTATCGGAAAAGGAAGAGCCAAAAAGAGCGTATTCTGGACGAAAAAACGAAGAATTAAGTCAAACAGACCATAGATCGCGACCCTATCACCATGAGGATCGTGACCCTATCTTCTGACGAATGCGTGACAATTGCTGACCAAAGGATCGCGACATAGGGCTCAAAATCACGACCTTACAGAGATCGAGGCCCTACCCACCAACTACAGTCCACTGAGTCGGGGAAGTGGCCTACTGAGATGCGCACTATATTCACGATCGCGACCCGATCCTCTATAGGATCGCGACGCGATCCTCGCTGGGCAGTAGTATAAATAGAGGCTTTCTCTTGTTGTTTTGGACACACAATTCAGATCACAAACTCTTTACCTGGAGAATCACCCTCTATCCCTCTGCTCTCGACCTCCCTTCTCAAGGAATGAAGCTCTGCTAGCGGTGGTAACGAAGAACGATCAAGAAACATCATTGCTCGGATATTCGGTTTGCTTACTATGTTTAGCTTTCTTATATATTCAGTGTGTTGCATATCTTTGATTATGGAGTAATTCCATTGTGCTTTTACTTAGAGTAGATGAAACTTATAATTATGTTTTGATTGATATAAAATCGGATATTGCAAGTTTAATAATTTACTTTGCATGTTTATTTAACCGACTAATGTATATTAAGAACCTATCTTTGAAACTTATAACTGAATTATATTTAGTATAGATGACCATTCTTGCTAAATTAATTTGTATCATAATATATATATATATATATTTCATGTATATATTTATTACTAGTGATTGACCAAATCCTAGGTTAAGTTACAAAGAAAGAATCTTATATGCATTTGTTTTAATTGTATTAGTGGACCAAACTATACATCTTATTTTGATTTTCATGACCATTGATATCAAAAGAAACAAATAAATCATGCAGAGTATGAATAAATAGAATGATCAATTGGAGTAATTAATTTACAGGACCAATGAGATTAATAAACCCTTTTTAATCATAAAATTGGATTGTTGGACCAAGACATCTAATTAACTTAGAAATCGGTATTTAACTTGTTAATATCCATTGCACATTATTATCAATCAGAATATTGTTATAAGGAGTAATCACCTCTGAGTAAAAAGCATATTTGTTCAAACTATCCTTTCGGCTTAACTTGAACATTGTTACCATTTATTTACTTGTAATTCTTTATTTATTTGATGACACGATCTCTTCACTATTACACAAAACCCCCCTCTTATCTCTTTTGTTGTCATTATAAATTATTAATTGATAATTGATTTTCTTCAATTTAAACCAATTCCCTTGGGTTCGACCCGGACTTACCATTGCTATATTACAACCGATTAGGTACACTTGCCTTGTTGTGTTGTTTTCATTCATGGTATCTCCCTGTTATAAATTCAAAACTTATGAAAAGACATTACAAAGACAATATTGATCCTCAGTATTCCAAAAATAAGTGATATCATTTTTGGTATATAAAATATGTATGTCTGAAAACACATCAAGTTTTTGGCGCCGTTGCCGGGGAATACGGTTTAAAGTAAAAGAATTCAATTATTAATTTAATTTATTTATAATTTATTCTAGATCTCACCATTCTGTTCCTCAGATAGTGTATGACCAGGAGTTCAAATTCTCCTTTGACTCCACAGTTTCAAGAACCAGAGCGAGAATTTCGCAGACGACGGAGACACGCAAGACTAATGGCAGACATTGCAAATCTTTCTTTAGAAGAATATGCAAGTCGTACACAAGAAGAAACAGGCCAAGGACTAGTTCGTCCGACAATTCCAGATGGAACACATTTTGAAATAAAAGGCCAATTTCTACATCTTCTAAGGGAAACTTTGTTCACAGGAAAAGATGCTGAATATGCTAACCAGCATGTGGAATCTGTCCTTGAAATAGCTGATTACTTTCATATTCCTGGAGTCACTAAAGATGCTGTCATGTTACGAGTATTTCCAATAACACTCCAGGGAGCAGCAAAAAGATGGTTAAAGGCTGAACCCCCAAGAACAATCAAAACTTGGGAAGAATTAAAAACAAAATTTATTAAACAGTTTAGCCCACCTTCTAAAATTGCTAAAATGAAAGCAAAAATCCAAAATTTTCAACAAATGGACGATGAAACACTTTACAATGCATGGGACCGTTATAAAGAAATGCTACAAAATTGCCCACAACATGATCTTAATCCACATCAAGTTGTGCAAACTTTTTATAACAGAATTAATGTAACAACTCGTCAAATGGTTGATTCGCAGGGTCCAATTCCAAAGAAAACTCCAGCAGACGGATATGCATTAATCAAAGAATTAGCCCAACACTCACATCAGTGGCATTCTTCAAGAGACTCTTCCCTGAGAAAAAAGCCATCAGATGAACAAGCCGATGGATTAGCAGCCCTCAATGCCAAACTAGACGCTTTGGGGCGAGACATGAAAAAGGTAAACCAAACAATCCATGCCATACAGGTCGGCTGTGATAACTGTAGTGGACCACATCTTGCAAAAGATTGTCCACTAGATGAAGATGGGAAAAGAAAAGAAAGTGTTTGTTATTCCTCTGGAGACAGATTTGATGAAAGAAGGCCACGAAACAGCAACTGTAAGCCTTATGAAGAGTATAAAAAAGATCAAGCAGAGAAGTATAAGCAAAGTGGGCAAGGATATTACCAAAGAGAACCAACCTTTGATCCACAGAGACAACCCGAGAAGAAACCAAGCTTTGAAGAAATGATGACTAGATTTGTAGAAGCCTCAGATAAAAGACACAGATCAACTGAAGAACTAGTAAAGAAGATGGGAGTAACTACGGAATCTGCACTCCGAAATCAACAAGCTTCAATATTAAATATTGAAACTCAAGTTGGTCAAATTTCGCGAGTTTTGCATGAAAGATTCCCTGGTACATTGCCGAGCAACACAGAACAAAATCCGAATGCACATGTCAAGGCAATTTCAACCAGAAGCGGTAAGATTTTAGAACCGTCAATTCCCATAAACACTAACTCTTCATCTAAAACGCAGGAATCTGAGAAACTACCAGAAAAGAATGAAGAAGAAACTGAAGAAAGACCACCGCCAACACCCGTAAAAAGTTATAAACCACCAGTTCCATATCCACAACGTCTAAAAAAGGAAAAACGAGAAGAAGAATACAAGAAATTTTTAGAACACATTAAATCATTGCATATTAATATACCTTTTGTTGAGGCAGTTGCACAAATGCCTAAATATGCAAAGTTTTTAAAGGATCTTCTTACAAATCGAAAGAAACTTGAAGAAGCATCCAATGTGATTCTAAATGAACAATGCTCAGCAGCAATGTTAAATAAACTACCTAAAAAGATGACTGATCCAGGAAGTTTAACATTACCATGCCAGTTTGGTAATTTAACTTTTAGTCATGCTTTAGCAGATTCAGGTGCAAGCATCAACCTCATGCCATATTCATTTTACTCTAAGCTTGACTTGCCTGAACCCAAACCAACAAGAATGGCGATTCACTTAGCAAACAAATCAATAACATATCTAAGTGGAATAGTGGAGGACTTGTTGGTAAATGTAGATAAATTTGTTTTTCCTGCAGATTTTGTTGTTCTAGACATGGAAGAAGATGAACAGGTGCCGATAATTCTGGGAAGACCATTCTTAAGCACAGCAAGAGCTTTAGTGGACATCCGTGAATCTAAGCTCACACTTAGAGTTGGAACTGATGCCATAACATTTGGAATTGATCAATCCATGAAACATTCCAAGACATGTGATGATGCGGTGTATTTCGTTGACACTTTTGACACCATTTTGGAGAATGAATTGCAGGAACTGGAGAAAAGAAATCTAGAAAGCATGATGCCTATGGAAGAAGAAGAATTTAACGCCAATGAGGAGATTGAGAAACTAGAAAAATTACTAGAAGAGGAAAAAGTGCCTAGTAATTCATCTACAACCAATGAGAATCAAGACTCAGAGCCAAAGACTCCTAATCTCAATACTTTACCTCCTCATCTTGAATATGCTTATCTAGATGAAAGCATGCAATTACCTGTAATAATAAATGCTTCTTTGTCTTCTGTAGAAAAAACGAAACTGGTAGCTGTCCTCAAGAAAAGAAAGAGTGCCATAGCCTGGAAAATCTTAGATATTAAGGGGATAAGCCCTTCATACTGTTCCCATAAAATTCTCATGGAAGATGAAACCAAGCCGAAAATACAACCCCAGAGACGTTTAAATCCTAAAATGCAAGAAGTTGTGAAATTGCTAGATTCAGGGATAATATACCCCATCTCAGACAGTCCATGGGTCAGTCCCATTCATGTAGTGCCAAAAAAAGGGAGGAATCACCGTCTTAAAAAATGAAAAAGACGAATTAATTCCCACAAGAACAGTAACCGGATGGAGAGTATGCATAGACTACCGTAAATTAAATGATGCTACTCGCAAAGACCACTTTCCATTACCGTTTATTGATCAAATGCTTGAAAGACTTGCTGGAAAAACTTACTATTGCTTTTTAGATGGTTTTTCAGGATATTTTCAGATCCTAATCGATCCGCTGGATCAAGAGAAAACCACCTTTACATGTCTCTATGGAACTTTCGCATACCGAAGGATGCCATTTGGACTCTGCAATGCACCAACAACGTTTCAGAGATGCATGACTGCCATATTTCACGAAATGGTAGGGGATTTCATGGAGGTATTTATGGATGACTTTTCTGTATTTGGAGATACTTTTGATGAATGCTTAACCAGTCTTGATAAAATGCTTGAAAGATGCGAGAAAACTAACTTGGTGTTGAATTGGGAGAAGTGCAATTTCATGGTTCAAAAAGGAATAGTTCTTGGGCATAAGGTATCAAAGCAAGGAATAGAAGTGGACAAGGCCAAGGTGGAAACTATCTCAAAATTGCCGCCTCCTACAAACGTAAAGGGAGTGAGAAGTTTCCTCGGACATGCAGGATTCTACCGTCGATTCATAAAGGACTTTTCAAAAATAGCAAGACCATTAACTCAATTACTGTTGAAAGAAGCAAAATTTGAATTTTCAATAGATTGTTTAAATGCTTTTAACACTTTAAAAGAAAAATTGGTCTCGTCTCCAATTCTGATTGCACCAAATTGGAATTTACCTTTTGAATTGATGTGTGATGCAAGCGACTATGTAGTTGGAGCAGTTCTAGGACAAAGGGTGGAAAAACATTTCCAACCTATCTTTTATGCTAGTAAAACCCTCAATCCAGCTCAAGAAAATTATACAACAACAGAAAAGGAATTACTAGTAGTGGTCTATGCATTTGATAAATTCAGACCATACCTAATTTTGTCTAAAACAACTGTCTTTACAGATCATTCTGCTTTAAAATATTTGTTTTCAAAACAGGACGCAAAACCAAGACTCATACGTTGGATCCTCCTGTTACAAGAATTTGATCTAGAGATAAAAGACAAACCAGGAATGGAAAATGTAGCAACAGACCACTTGTCCAGACTGGAAAACCCAAAGATGGAACAGCTTAAGGAAACAGACATCAACGATAATTTTCCTGATGAATACCTATTGAATGTAGACGTAGAACTTCCTTGGTACGCTGACATAGTTAATTATTTGGCTGCAGGAGTACTTCTAAAGGGAATGACACATCAACAGAAAAAGAAATTATTCACAGATGTAAAACATTACTTCTGGGACGATCCATATCTGTTTCGAGTCAATGCAGACAACATAATTAGAAGATGTGTTTATGGAAAAGAAATTCAGAATATCCTGGAACATTGTCATCAAGGACCAGCTGGAGGACACCATAGTGTAAATTACAGAGCAAGAAAGATATTCGAAGCCGGATTTTATTGGCCAACAATTTTCAAGGACACCAAGAGGTATGTGAAAGAATGTGATTCATGCCAACGATCAGGAAACATCTCATCCAGGAACGAAATGCCACAGGTAAGTATACAGGTATGTGAAATCTTTGATATTTGGGGAATCGATTTTATGGGACCATTCCCAAATTCAAGTGGAAACAAATACATTTTAGTTGCTGTCGATTATGTGTCAAAATGGGTTGAAGCCCAGGCTTTACCCACTAATGACGCACGAGTTGTAGTAAAATTTCTAAAATTTTTTTTTTCACGATTTGGTGTACCAAAAGCTCTAATCAGTGACCGGGGGACTCATTTTGCAAATGCGCAACTTGAAAAAACTCTTAAAAAATATGGAGTTCAACACAGATTTGCAACCCCTTATCACCCACAAACCAGTGGGCAAACTGGTCACGAATAGAGCAATAAAAAGTATTCTGGAAAAATCAATTGGTACCAATAAAAACAAATGGTCTAATAAACTCGATGATGCTTTATGGGCTTTCAGAACAGCTTATAAAACACCTATTGGTACGACACCATATAGGTTAATATACGGTAAAGCATGTCATTTACCTGTGGAGATAGAACATAAATCATACTGGGCGTTAAAAAACTGTGATCTTGATGAAACAAATATCCGTTCTAACCGTTTAATGCAGATAAACGAGTTAGAAGAGTTAAGGAACGAAGCATATGAGAACTCCCTAATTTACAAAAATCGCACTAAGAAATGGCATGACGCACGACTGCAAAAGAAAACGGAAATTGCACCAGGAGATCAGGTACTTTTATACAATTCGAGATTAAAGTTATTTCTAGGGAAACTAAAGTCAAGATGGTATGCGTCGTACAAAGTGAAAACCGTATTTCCATACGGTACTGTTGAATTAATAGACAAAAACGACGTAAGCTTCAAGGTTAACGGACACCGGGTGAAGCACTACGAACAAGGAGTCTGTTGTGAAGAAGGAGAGGATGTACCCCTCTCAAACATTTAAAAATTTAAAAGAAGGGGTACGGGTTTAAGCTTTCAACCCAGATAAGGAAAGCGGTGTGAAGAAAAGACATTGATTTTTGTTCGGTTGGTTTGTAATAATTTTAAGACAATTTAATTTTATGTTGTGTGTTAAATAAATAATAAATAATAAAAATAAAAATCATCAACGGAAAAACAAGAGAAGGAAAAATGCCACAGACGAAGATCGCGACCCGATCCACAAGCCCATAGGGGCGCGATGGCTGATGGACAGGAAGGGCCCAAGCCTGTAATTTCACAGATCGCGACCCGATCCAGTAGTGGATCGCGACCCGACGACGCACAAGGGTTAAAAGCAGATCGGTCATATTGGTTTCAACTTTCACCCCACAATCGCATCCCGATCTACACGGTAAATCGCGACCGAGGCTTTTTCCAGTTTTTCTAGATTCGTAATCATCAAGCAAGGTATGTAAACCCTCGATTCCTTTTCGATTTACATTACGAAATTGGTAGATATTTTGTGATAATAGAAATAAAATTAGGTTTTATTTGATTCTCGGTTTTGAATGTTATTTGCCCATATAGATGTTAGATCTATCCGAGAACTAAATAAACTAGTTAAAACCCTCTTAGATAGTTAAGTTTTGGCTTGAAAAATGAGTAAAATCGGAATGTTAGGTCGGATATTCAAGGATCGCGACCCGATCCTTGATGTTCTTCAACCATTGCGTCCCTACTTATGAATGAACCATGCATGTGTTCAAGGATCCCGACCCGATCCTTGAAGAAATTCATCGATCGCGACCCTACGGTTGAATGTCCCATGAACTTGTTCATCGATCGCGACCCGATCATGGATATGGTTCAAAGATCGCGACCCTATGCTTCAAAGTCATCGGACTAAATCTTAGTCGCGTCCCTATAAATCTCGACCCGATGTTCAAAGCTCGCGACTCGGAACCCGACCCATCCGACGATCGCGACCCGATCCGGATGAAGATCGCGACCCGACATCGACCAGGATCCGGACTGACCATCCCGATTGCACCCCTGATCGCGACCCGACCCACAAGGGCATCGCGACCCGATCTCTGATCAGGGGAAAATTTTATTTTATTTTCAAGCTAATTCTTTTCTATTTTTATTTCTTATTTCATAGATAAATGGCAGGAAGAGGGGAACAAAACCCACCAGCCTAGGAGTTACCTTCGCATACATGGCTACAATTTCCAACAACAATTAACAATGCGAGGAGACAAAGATACTTTGGAGAACTGGGCAGGATTCATAAAAAAGACGTTCATGTGCCCCCCTCTCTGGATTAGGAATACGCGGCAACAATCGGGCTACACCACCGTTTGGCACAGTTCACAACAAAAATTCACGCCGCAACCGGATTTACATGCCATGCCTGGGACAGACTGTTCCACTTCCAGGAGCCCATATTCAGAGAGATCACTTTGGAGTTCCTATCCACTGTACAGTTCGAGCAGTACAGAGATTTATCGGATAGGACGGCTTTCTCTTTCATGCTGGGAAGAGTTAGCCGCGAGTGCAGTGTGATGGAGCTAGGGATACGCCTAGGGCTGTATACATGGGAGGAGACCGCCTTGCCTATGTTTTCCACTTTCTTCGAGGCCTGCCTCAGGATCCCGCCAGCAGATTTCCGCCTGGCAGATGTTTGGGGTATGCTAGCCAATGAGGCATATGAGTCACACACCGCGGTGGAGAGCATGCTCCGCTCCCCTATCCACCGTGTGCTTTACAAACTCATCGCCTCTACGGTTAATCACCGTAAAGGAGGCGATAAGGTGCCAGTTGACGATGTCTTCTATCTATGGTGCCTGACATCTGAGGGTGTGTACCTCAACCTCCCATATACAATGGCTGTCTTCCTTTCCAGGAAGGCAAAAGGGGCAAAGAGGAATAACCCCATCTATGGAGGGCATCTTATCTCCAGGCTGGCCATATCATACGACATCTTCTCATCTCCACACGCACGGGGACTCACCAGGTCAGATCCTCGTTTTATGAACAGGAGTTACCTATATCAGATGAGAGTGATCGATCAGGACGATCACATTCGAGAGGAGGACCCTGTTGAGCAGGGAGAAGACATGGACGCACAGCCTGAGCCACAGCCCGAGCCACAGCTACAGCCTGATCCGCAGCCAGCCCCCGGTGCTCACCGTCGACGCCGGCAGAGATCTCCGATACAGCAGGATGTCCCAGAGCAAGAGGTCGATCTACGCTTCCTATCCCAGCAGATCAGTAGGATGGATCTGAGTAGACAGCGTGATGCACAGAGGATAGAGAGCAGCATTCAGGGCATACAGCGCGACATCCAGATGATAGAGCGCGACATACTGCGGAGGCAGGTTCATGATCAGTGGGTGTCACATTCGATGCAGGGGTTCTACGAGAGTCAGGGTTACCAGCCCCCCATTCCATACCCGACTTATGTTCCGCCTGTCCCTACATGGTTTGAGCCACCAGATTTCCTGCAGGACTACGGTGATGGCGGTGGCACCTCAGGTTCAGCTTTTGATGATACTGATGATTGACTTTATTTTATTGTATTTAAATACATTTGGATTATTTGAATTTGAATTTTAGTGTGGTGTGTTTGTTTTTATTTATTGGTGTGTTTTTTTTCATGGTGTGGTTAATATTTTCTCTGAGCATTGATACAGAATATAGGTTTAAACAGACGCTGTCATTCAGTTCAGCAAAGTTCTTCTGTGGAATCTGTCCTTAAAACAGAACGACTCATTACCCAAGGGGAGTCCATTCCAATTAAACTCCTCTTTGATTTAAAAAGATATATACAATAAAATTATTGTATAAAATAAGTGTAGGGTAATTTAGTCAAACTGCAATTATTAACTAAGTCAAGTCAAAATTTTATCTTAAACATCTTTTCCAAAAAAATTGAACACTAAAAAGGTAATTGTTAAGAAAAATGTTTTGAAAATAAATTTGTAGGTTAAACTTAATTTTATGCTCTTATTTTCTAGTTTTTCATTATTTAATATAAAATTTAATTCCGTAAATGACAAGTAGTTAGAATGATAATTACAAAATGTTTTGCATAAATAACGAAATAGACCCGTTGAAAATCAGGATTTGTCAAAACAGGTTGAGTCAGTTTCCCTAATCGCGCGAATGGTATGACTAAATCGAGGAAAACAAGCCTCGTTAAAAGAACTTCAAATGAGAAAATAAATCTAATGTAATGAAAAGCGAGAATCAAGTAACGTTACACCATAAGATTGAGACTCAGGAAGGAAATTCAATCAGTGGCATTTGACATTCGACCAAGTAGACATAAAATGGGGCCCACGGGCATTTCTACTCCTTATTACCTAAAACCAACTGGTTTGGGATAATATTGTCGAAAGCTCGCTACACGGATGTCATCGAAAGTCATGGGATTTCCTTAGTGGCCTTTGGAATTTGAATTAGTAAACTCTGTACAGTTGTGAGTTGAAAATTTGTAATCAAGAGTTCCATAGAAAGTCACGAGTTTCAAAGGTGCGGTAAAAATAAATAACTTAACTTGATAAACCTAGTCCAGCATAATTTTTGGGAAACTTGACAGAAGATCTTGAGATAAAAAGAATTTTTAAGGGTGTATTCAATGTTATGTAAAAATGAGTATTTTTCAATCTAAACATTTGTCATTAATAGAAATAGATTTTATGTAAAATTTTGGAATGTTAGAAATACGCACATAAGACTAGGTATAATCTACTATGTTTATTCTTATAACCTTATTCTTAACATAGGTAAATAATGCTAGATCTATGATAGCAGTTGGAAAGTTGTTTGGATATCAATTGTCTTAGCTGGTTTTTAAATTATAGTTTGCTCGAGGACAAGCAAAATTCAAGTGTAGGGTATTTTGATATTGCCTCATTTATACATATATTTCGGGCAATATCAAGTGCTTAAATATGTGTTTTTGGTTTAATTTCAAGATAAAAGGTACTTAATCATTTTAATTACCAAAACACAGGAAAAATTGCTTTATTGAGAAGAAGGAGCTGAATTCAAGCCTTGGAATGAAGAAAATGGAGTAAAAGATCTATCGGAAAAGGAAGAGCCAAAAAGAGCGTATTCTGGACGAAAAAACGAAGAATTAAGTCAAACAGACCATAGATCGCGACCCTATCACCATGAGGATCGTGACCCTATCTTCTGACGAATGCGTGACAATTGCTGACCAAAGGATCGCGACATAGGGCTCAAAATCACGACCTTACAGAGATCGAGGCCCTACCCACCAACTACAGTCCACTGAGTCGGGGAAGTGGCCTACTGAGATGCGCACTATCTTCACGATCGCGACCCGATCCTCTATAGGATCGCGACGCGATCCTCGCTGGGCAGTAGTATAAATAGAGGCTTTCTCTTGTTGTTTTGGACACACAATTCAGATCACAAACTCTTTACCTGGAGAATCACCCTCTATCCCTCTGCTCTCGACCTCCCTTCTCAAGGAATGAAGCTCTGCTAGCGGTGGTAACGAAGAACGATCAAGAAACATCATTGCTCGGATATTCGGTTTGCTTACTATGTTTAGCTTTCTTATATATTCAGTGTGTTGCATATCTTTGATTATGGAGTAATTCCATTGTGCTTTTACTTAGAGTAGATGAAACTTATAATTATGTTTTGATTGATATAAAATCGGATATTGCAAGTTTTATAATTTACTTTGCATGTTTATTTAACCGACTAATGTATATTAAGAACCTATCTTTGAAACTTATAACTGAATTATATTTAGTATAGATGACCATTCTTGCTAAATTAATTTGTATCATAATATATATATATATATATATATATATATATATATATATATATATATATATATATATATATATATATATATATATTTCATGTATATATTTATGACTAGTGATTGACCAAATCCTAGGTTAAGTTACAAAGAAAGAATCTTATATGCATTTGTTTTAATTGTATTAGTGGACCAAACTATACATCTTATTTTGATTTTCATGACCATTGATATCAAAAGAAATAAATAAATCATGCAGAGTATGAATAAATAGAATGATCAATTGGAGTAATTAATTTACAGGACCAATGAGATTAATAAACCCTTTTTAATCATAAAATTGGATTGTTGGACCAAGACATCTAATTAACTTAGAAATCGGTATTTAACTTGTTAATATCCATTGCACATTATTATCAATCAGAATATTGTTATAAGGAGTAATCACCTCTGAGTAAAAAGCATATTTGTTCAAACTATCCTTTCGGCTTAACTTCAACCTTGTTACCATTTATTTACTTGTAATTCTTTATTTATTTGATGACACGATCTCTTTACTATTACACAAACCCCCCCCCCCCTCTTATCTCTTTTGTTGTCATTATAAATTATTAATTGATAATTGATTTTCTTCAATTTAAACCAATTCCCTTGGGTTCGACCCGGACTTACCATTGCTATATTACAACCGATTAGGTACACTTGCCTAGTTGTGTTGTTTTCATTCATGGTATATCCCTGTTATAAATTCAAAACTTATGAAAAGACATTACAAAGACAATATTGATCCTCAGTATTCCAAAAATAAGTGATATCATTTTTGGTATATAAAATATGTATGTCTGAAAACACATCACTTGGCTAGTTAGAGAATTCTAACCATAACTACTCCCTTCCTCGTCCTTTCCATTTATTGATCTTTTACTCCTTAAGTACCTAAGAAGTTTATTCGTATTTTATTAATAACATGTTATACTTTAACAACATGTAAGGACCACTTTGCTATGTTCTAATAGACTCTTATCACAATATTCTTGTGATATTCATCCCTTAGCATACCCTTTTACTTGTTCTTATTATCATTTAAATAACATTTTATTGACCATTATACCCTTGAAAAGTCACATACACAATTTAGACCCATTTTTCATGTTTTCATGCTCCATAACACTTATAAGACCAATTAGAGACCAAGGCTACAAGGCTAGGGGAAAAATAGACTCTTTACCGAGGGTTACACGGCCATGTTATATTTCCCTTAGAAGTTACACGGCCATGTAACTTCCCAGGCCCTTCATAACTTCAATTTTTGCACTAAAAATCATGATTCATGTATCGAGCTCGTTTTATATCCAAACTTCACCAAATTTTGACCATAGGTTCTATTGACCCTCTATTATGTCAAGAACATGTTTTCACTTCTATTAAGTCTTATTTAGTCCATGACTTAATGGTTAAGACCATAGGATGTCACAAGAGCTCTAAAGAAGCTCATATGCGCATCAACTCAAATTTTAAAGTCTAGTTTTGTCTATTTTCTATCCATATGCTTATATAACCAATGGATGATTTAATTTAAGGTTTTTACTAGCCAAAACATACTTTGTTAATTACCAATTCATGATTTCCGTTAACCATTTCCATGGGTTTCATTCATGGAATCACCAATTCCATTCCACCCGATAAATTTCAGTTTTTATTCGAACTTCCATTTTATTAATTGAAATTCTTAGCAAAACCACTTCTAATGGTTTCTTCATACTTAAAAATCATTTATGACTCATTCTAACCAACCCTTTATGTCAAATTAACACTTTGATCCTAAACTTAAATTTCTAGGGTTCAATTACACATGAAATCACCAAACTTGATTTTAAGTTATCCATATGTTGGATAATGATCAAGTTGTGATTAGAAACATGAACCAACTACTTTTACCTGTTTTTAAACCATGGAATCATGGATTCCAAGTTTCTTCCAAAAATTTCCATTTTTAACCTTTTTACATAAAATCTGAAATTACTTAAATTTTATCAACTAGGAATGATTTATTACTTCTATTATGACATATTAGACTTATCAAGAACCATTAAGACCAACTTGTTCTTACAAACCCGTTAGTTAGGGTTCTTGAGCTCAAATTCTCATTTCTTGATTTTAACACTTTCAATGGTTAAAGTAGGTTTAGATAGTAATTAAGACACAAATTAAGGCTAGGAATCATAGGATAATCCTCCTCTAGCCACTGAAATTTTGAAGCTACAGTAACCTACTGACAGGAAATGGGTTAAACAACCCTAAAAACAAGTTTACTAACCTTAGAAGGCTTGGAATTCTTCAATTCCAAGTTAATTTCATCCATCTCCACTTCAATTCCTCATGACCTTCACGACCCAACCTCCTTAGCACTCTCTAGAATCTGCTCCCGTGTTCTATGAACTAGGAGAATATATTTCTCCTATTTATACCTCCTCACTTTACACTAATGACAATCTAGCCCCTTAAGTTCCATTTTTCCCAAAATGGCACAAAGACTCATTTTATGACATTATAAGTTTTATTTTATTTAATTCTTACCTCACAATATATTTTCTTTACATAAAATTCATTTGTGTGCCAAATGACCATTTTGCCATTTTTTATTAAATTCTACTATTACGACATTGTTCAACCCAACTTTATATATGTTTATTTTATAGTTTTTACCACTATTTTCGGGTTCTTACACTGACTGATCATATAAAGAGAAACAACATTAGATTGAAGTCCATAATCAACAAACATACCACATAAAATAAAACTAAAACTATAGTTTACTTCTTAATACTAAATAGTAAATAGTTAACTCCTGAACTGTCACATTTAGGGATAGATGGACTAAAATGCTAGAAGAAAACATAATTGACAGATCATATATATAGAAAAACAATGCTAGACTAAAAAAAATACCAGATTAAAATTCATTTGATAATATACTTCTGATTAAATGAATAATTAAAAAAAGCCCATCATTGATACTTACTAAAATGTTTGGTTTTAATCAATATATCAAAATGATAATTAGTTTCCTAGCTACTTGGTATATTCTTAAAAGAATACGGAAATTTCTATTACATACAAAAATATATAAAAACTTTACATTTTTTTATGGGGCATATATCATGTATAAAATGTAGGGCTGAGCAAAAACCGAACCGAAAACCGAAACCGCGCCAAAAACCGCATTTACCGCTACCGCAAAACCGCAAAAAACCGAAACTGCAAAAACCGCAACCGCAAAGCATGGTGCGGTGCGGTTTTAGCTTGAAAAACCGCATAAATTTACCGAAACCGCACCGCAAAATTTATTATATATTTAAATTTTATATATATAATTATGATAATAGAAAGTTATGTTTAATAATAACACTAATTATGATAAGAGAAAGTTAGACAAATGGTCCATTTAACATAATTACAAAAATTTGACACGCATTGATTAAAATATATATTAGGCAAAAAGCAAACTAAAAACAGAAGCTTATCTATGTATATATGAAACATTCCCCAGCTTTTTAAGTTTAGCGTCAAATTTGACACGCATTGATTAAAATATATATTGGATAGGTTTTTCAAAGTTTTTCTAAATGAGTTTTATGTATTTGAGCTTTGCTGTTGTTGACTTCTTCTAAATGACTTTTACGTATTTGAATCTTTAAGTTTTTCATATTACTAGTTTGTAGTTTAGATGCTTTTAGTATTTGCGGTTTAAAACCGAAACCGCACAGCTACAAACCGCAACCGCAAAATAAACCGCAAAAACCGTACCGCAAAAAAACCGCAACATATGGTTTTACACAAATAAAAACCGCAACTATAGTGTAGCAATGGAATATACGTTGTGGATATTAGAAATCATTAATGAGTACATCAATATCTCCAAAATATCATTTGTTTTACTGCATAAAAATATCATTCATTTTACAGCAATGACGAGTGAGAATTTATGAGAACACTCGATTGGAACTAAAAAGTGAACTGATATAAAGATAATATCGTCAAGACAAAAATATTCTTTGCCATACTGAATATTGTCGATGAAATCGATTACCTTGGCTAACACTAATGTTGAATATTATCGAATAAGATGAATGCACATGCTAAAATAGTTATCACATCACATTTAGGGATTGATGGATTACACATGCTAAATAATTAACTCGTCAACTATTAACAGTCACATTTATCGATACATGAACTAAAAGTGTTAAAATAACATAATGACTGTAACACCCCGTCCCTTATACAAAATATTAACAGAACAATTTACAGGTTGAACATCTTACAAAAAAAATTTCAACCTTGAGATAGGGTGTCACAAGTTCAATACATCACTATAATTTAAACATTTAGTTACATACTTTGGTCAAACTAGGACTCCTGCTTCTCTAATGCATCTTCTAACGCTTTCCACCGCTACATGAGTACATAGCATTTTAAAAATAATATACGTAAGACAAAAAGTCTCGTGAGTAATACGGGTTTTAGACCCAAAATAATATTCATACTTCAAACAATACATTCAATAATACTTTGCATAATTTTCTTTAATCCTTATTTCACTATGAGCGCACCCGTATTATTTCTTCCCTTGATAGAATGGAACAAATCCATATATCCATCCAAATACCATTTCTTCCCTTGATAGAATGGAACACATCCATCCAACCAAATACACCCGAGACAACTACTTCATGACGGGATGTACCATCTAAGTAGTGTCTTTTGACCTCCCCTCACTAGGGTGAGATCCTTGTCCGGACATCTTTCTCATTACATTGCCATGGCTCTTTCATTTCATTAACCACTGCATTTTACATTTATATTTCATGTATATTATATATATATATATATATATATATATATATATATATATATATATATATATATATATATATATATATATATATATATATATATATATATATATATATATATAACCATACTTGCAAGACTCATTTCATAGTAAGCACTTTCAATTCATAAAACCATTTTGACTTCAAAACATTTTTCATAAAACTTGTTTTGCTATGTACTCAAGAAAATCCACATATTACTCACCTTGGCTAGTTAGAGAATTCTAACCATAACTACTCCCTTCCTCGTCCTTTCCATTTATTGATCTTTTACTACTTAAGTACCTAAGAAGTTTATTCGCATTTAATTAATAACATGTTATACTTTAACAACATGTAAGGACCACTTTGCTATGTTCTAATGGACTCTTATCACAATATTCTTGTGATATTCATCCCTTAGAATACCCTTTTACTTGTTCTTATTATCATTTAAATAACATTTTATTGACCATTATATCCTTGAAAAGTCACATACACAATTTAGACCCATTTTTCATGTTTTCATGCTCCATAACACTTATAAGACCAATTAGAGACCAAGGCTACAAGGCTAGGGGCAAAATAGACTCTTTACCGAGGGTTACACGGCCATGTTATATTTCCCTTAGAAGTTACACGGCCATGTAACTTCCCAGGCCCTTCATAACTTCAATTTTTGCACTAAAAATCATGATTCATGTATCGAGCTCGTTTTATATCCAAACTTCACCAAATTTTGACCATAGGTTCTATTGACCCTCTATTATGTCAAGAACATGTTTTCACTTCTATTAAGTCTTATTTAGTCCATGACTTAATGGTTAAGACCATAGGATGTCACAAGAGCTCTAAAGAAGCTCATATGCGCATCAACTCAAATTTTAAAGTCTAGTTTTGTCTATTTTCTATCCATATGCTTATATAACCAATGGATGATTTAATTTAAGGTTTTTACTAGCCAAAACATACTTTGTTAATTACCAATTCATGATTTCCGTTAACCATTTCCATGGGTTTCATTCATGGAATCACCAATTCCATTCCACCCGATAAATTTCAGTTTTTATTCGAACTTCCATTTTATTAATTGAAATTCTTAGCAAAACCACTTCTAATGATTTCTTCATACTTAAACATCATTTATGACTCATTCTAACCAACCCTTTATGTCAAATTAACACTTTGATCCTAAACTCAAATTTCTAGGGTTCAATTACACATGAAATCACCAAACTTGATTTTAAGTTATCCATATGTTGGATAATGATCAAGTTGTGATTAAAAACATGAACCAACTACTTTTACCTGTTTTTAAACCATGGAATCATGGATTCCAAGTTTCTTCCAAAAATTTCCATTTTTAACCTTTTTACATAAAATCTGAAATTACTTAAATTTTATCAACTAGGAATGATTTATTACTTCTATTATGACATATTAGACTTATCAAGAACCATTAAGACCAACTTGTTCTTACAAACCCGTTAGTTAGGGTTCTTGAGCTCAAATTCTCATTTCTTGATTTTAACACTTTCAATGGTTAAAGTAGGTTTAGATAGTGAGTAAGACACAAATTAAGGCTAGGAATCATAGGATAATCCTCCTCTAGCCACTGAAATTTTGAAGCTACAGTAACCTACTGACAGGAAATGGGTTAAACAACCCTAAAAACAAGTTTACTAACCTTAGAAGGCTTGGAATTCTTCAATTCCAAGTTAATTTCATCCATCTCCACTTCAATTCCTCATGACCTTCACGACCCGACCTCCTTAGCACTCTCTAGAATCTGCTCCCGTGTTCTATGAACTAGGAGAATATATTTCTCCTATTTATACCTCCTCACTTTACACTAATGACAATCTAGCCCCTTAAGTTCCATTTTTCCCAAAATGGCACAAAGACTCATTTTATGACATTATAAGTTTTATTTTATTTAATTCTTACCTCACAATATATTTTCTTTACATAAAATTCATTTGTGTGCCAAATGACCATTTTGCCATTTTTTATTAAATTCTACTATTACGACATTGTTCAACCCAACTTTATATATGTTTATTTTATAGTTTTTACCACTATTTTCGGGTTCTTACAATGACTGATCATATAAAGAGAAACAACATTAGATTGAAGTCCATAATCAACAAACATACCACATAAAATAAAACTAAAACTATAGTTTACTTCTTAATACTAAATAGTAAATAGTTAACTCCTTAACTGTCACATTTAGGGATAGATGGACTAAAATGCTAGAAGAAAACATAATTGACAGATCATATATATAGAAAAACAATGCTAGACTAAAAAAAAAAATACCAGATTAAAATTCATTTGATAATATACTTCTTACTAAATGAATAATTAAAAAAAACCCATCATTGATACTTACTAAAATGTTTGGTTTTAATCAATATATCAAAATGATAATTAGTTTCCTAGCTACTTGGTATATTCTTAAAAGAATACGGAAATTTCTATTACATACAAAAATATATAAAAACTTTACATTTTTTTATGGGGCATATATCATGTATAAAACATTAAAATGTATAAAAACTAAAAAGCGATATTCGTCAATTTTATGGTAGTCTTTTGTTAAATTGTAGTCTTAAGAGTGGAACATGTGAACACAAAACCCTAATTTTATTTGTGCGCCACCTTCGTCTCTTCCTCTTGCGCCTCTTTCCTCCAATCGGCCCTCTCGATTTCGCATCCATAAGCGATTCAGGTACAACTCTGTGTCTATGCGTTTATCGATCTGTGATTTGATTGGCCAAGAAGAAGAGTATCAGCCATCCAGTAGCCCTTTGCTTTGTCGCCGCATAATCAAAATTTGGAGAGAAAACGCTCGAGATTAGAAACTGTAAGTTCAATAGTATATTTCAATTTATGAGCTTTCTGGAATTTTTGGGATTTTGATTAAATTCAGTAGCATTCATATGTTTATATCCGTAGTTGAATTCTTTTTGAATCTGTAGATACCAAGAGTTTTTGTATGTTAAGTTGTAGATCATTCAAAAATGCCTTTTTGGTTGTGTCGAATTAAATTTGTATTCTAGAAGAACAACGACCAAATTAAACTACATGATAATGAACTTTTGCCGTATGCTTTTATTGTGACTAACTGATTTTTTCTTTTATTTGTTAGAAATTTAGAAGAAAGAGGAGTCCAAGAAACTCTTTAGGCTGAATCGTTGTTCCAATTGGGAGAAAGGAAACAACTATGCTTTTTTTATTTTTCCGTCAATTATGAGCTAATGACCAGGAAGAAGAAGGGAGGGGGAGAGCTTGCTCTCTTTGAGCGTATTTGTTTTCTTTTCATAAACATAGACAAGATGAGATTTTATAGTGATTATCTTGCATTGATTATTGGAATGGGTGGTCTCGGAATAATAGCTGTGGCTGAGGTCGATCTTCAAGGTAAAAAACTCGATTCATTCATTGTATTTTTTCTAATTTACTTTGCAACTTAATATTGTATTTTGTTTTGTGCAAATCAAACGTATAAAAGAGTTCATGACATATTAATATTTAATACTAAAACACAACAATTGTTATTACATCCTAAGTTTTATAAGCAAGTCACGAATTAGTTTTTCTTTTTATATATGTTACTTCCTAAGATTCTGAAAAAGTATCGTTTGTAGAAAATGTTATTTATTGCTAAATGCAAGAATTAACAATGTTTTTCTACTTTTTTTTTATTATCCCATTTTATTTCCATTTTTTCTTATTATAACATTGTATTTCGAAATTCTTTAAAGCAACGTTGTAGGAAGTTAGGCATAAAAAGTTGGCCTTGAAGACAGATTAAGAGTTTACAAACTCTTATTAATCATACTCAATTTAAAAATTGCATTTTTTTTCTCCATAATTTTAATACCATGAGGTTGTAATTACTGAATGTATTTATGCAACAGGAATTGGATAATAATCCTAGTGGAGCAGCCGTAATACTTGGTATAGAGAACGAGAAAAGAGCAATAGTCGAGGGTTCCAGTTCGAAGATAACTGATACCCCAAAGAGATTGAGGCAAACTGTCTTTAGGAATGTTTACAAGAAACGAAAGGTTGAGAAGATGGAGGAAGCTTCATCAGGGACCTATACACAACAACATCTTTGCCGTCTGGTTCTGCTACATGTAGTATAAATATTGATTTACTTGGGCATGTAAATGATGAAAGTTCACATCCTATGATAGAAGGTATGTCCATTCCTATTTATCAGGAAGGTCCAAGTCAAGTACCTTCTAATGAAGATCGAAGTTTCTTAGATCAAGAAGATCTTTATTCTATTGTATTTGCCTCTTAATTTAAGTCTTAGACATTGCTTATTTTGTAATATGTATATGGTAGTTGTTTTCTAATAGGATTAATTTAATTTAAGCAATCTATATGTCTATGGTGTTGTTTTTCTAAGGTACTAAGTATTATAAAATACTTTTTTTAGTTTTAGATTCTGTTTTAGAGTTTCTTTGTATATGGTTTTTAGTAAGTTTTTAGACTTGTTGTTCACTACGACTATTCCTAAGTAGATGTTAGTCACACCTTGGATCAATACAGTTGATCAGACTTTATCTATCATATGTATGATTACATAACTATCTAGGACTACTCGTAGTGTTCAACTCATCTTATTACTCTTGTATTGTTCCAGTTATGAAAATGTTCTAGTATGTATGTATTTGTACTTATACTTTATAAAAATATCATTGTATTTTAAAATTATATTTTGTACGAAATGTTTTATAGAGTTTTAATCCCATTGTATTTATAGTTGTACATTTTAAATAGATTGATATACTTAGTTCACTATAAACAATGCTCTGATACCAATGTGTCACACCCCCAAACCACGATGGCGGAATCGTCTGATGGTGGATGACTTCATGAACAATATCATAACAACGTTTGTACAATAGTGATCAAAGCAAACACATCCATCATATACATAATTATAAATGTTACAAGAGTTCAAAAGATTGTACGTTTCAAATACAATCACAATATGATATCAAAATACATAGTATGACGCCATAGTGAACCATTGTCAAAAACTTGTAGTTACCTGATTTATCAATTTTCTGAGAATACAAGTAGTTTGAAAGAGTGTCAACATTACGTTTGTGAGTTCATAAGATTTTTATATGAGAAAATCCAGTCTTTTTTCGTTGTAAAGAGATAGTGTTTGAAACCAGAAAATCCAATATTTTCTTATAAATGAGTCATAGTCTTAAAAACCCAAGGACCGAAAATGTATAAGTGTTCTATACTTGAAAATAGTATTATTCTTATATGAAACCATGTGAATACATGTTTATTCGTAGATTAATTGTAGATCTAATTCTGTAAAACCTTTACGTAGGTAAAATCGTATTTTATTTGTATCTTACTGAATTGTAGTTTTAATTTCCATAAACCAGTTTGTATAAGTAAAATTTTATTTATATTTGTAATTTGTTAGAATGTAGTTTTAATTCCATAAAACTTGTATGAGAAATCCATTTCCTTGTAAAATATAGTATCGTAACCCAGAAAATCCAATATTTTATTATAAATGTGTTGTAGTCTTAAAAGGTTCAAAGACTAAAAATGTATAACGTAAGTTGTATTATAGTATAAAACTATTTGAAGTGTATAGTTTCTACGTAAACAAAATGTATAGTTAATTTCCCAATGTGAGACACCCTATAACCATACTGCGACATGTTATGCCTGCTGTGACGTTATTCAAGCGTCGGAATGTTATGACATTTGTCACCCTTGACCCGTCGGTCGTAGTTGTAGCTAGCAACCATAGGTGCGGGGTTGTCAATCCCGTATAGATCTATACACAATTATCACGTTCTCTTACCGAGACTCTGGTTATAAATTCAGGACTTATAGTATCATGCTTAAATAAGCACTAGTGAAGACCCATCTCACAAAAATATATGTATTCAATCAAATTGTTTACGTAAAATTTGTATATGAAAAAACCTTGTATTTGTCCATTATCATTTTTCCCATAATAATATTGTAATGTATAATAATTATATAATTATATATTTTTATATAATTATTTTGTCTTGTTCAAAATGTCATAGTAATCTTTGTATCCACAAACTATTCCTATAATAGTTTATTTTTAGTGTTTTGTCGTAAAAAGCATATATTTACGAATATATGTGAAGTAAATTATTTAAATGATTATAAATAACATCTTTTAGAATATTTTTCATAATAGTGGTGTAATAAATTGGTTATACTCTTTATTAATTCCAATATAATACTTCATGACTATCAAATAAAGAACGGTCATGTAGAAATATAACGTCTTTTAGAATATTTTTACCGTTTTTCTATCATAACTTTTTATATATAACGTTTGGTAAAAATATAACGTTTTGTAATATTTCGAAGAGTTTTGAATTTTACCGTTCACTATTCACGTCGGATACTATTGATGCTGGATCACTATTCATGTCAGACACTATTCATGCCGGATCACTGTTCATACCGGACACTATTCACGACTTAAAAAAATAATTTAATTTTATTTTATTTTAAAAATATCTAACTTAATAGCGTTTGTTTGTATAATTGTTTTGAATTAGCGTATATAATATCCAATAATACATTGTAGAGGTTATGAAATTTACATTTTAACATATTGACCTATCATACGTTTTGGTTGACTTGAGTTAACTTTCATTGACCAAATTTTGACAGTTGTCACACTATGCTCTGATACCAACTTGTAACGTCCCAGTTTTTAAACAAATTTAAAAATAAATAATAAAATAATTTCAGTAAAAACACATTATATTTTATAAACATTCGTAACTCAAAATCTTTAGTTATTCCAAAAATATTCAATATCAAATCAATCCAACCGCGGAAGTCAAACTAGGTAAAGTCAACTCAATATAAATGTTCAAAGGAAGCAGCATCAGTGTGTACACGTCACCCCTTGCCGTCACCCACATCTAAAGAACCTGAAACAGTGATTTAATAGGGAAAGGGTAAGCACATAGCTTAGTGAGTTCCAATACATACACGACATATCAGTCACACACACTCTACCCCTATCAAGTAGGACACAACCATACAACACAGTAAAATAAACACATAGTCTAGTCTACCCCACCCAATACATTAAGTCATGCTCCACTCTCAGCACTCCGAGCCGCGCATACTCTGTTCGTCGAGCCGTGCATATCCGCTCAGTGCATCTTGCCAGCATCTCTATATTGCTTAGTGCGTCGAGCCAACCTATTGCTCAGTACGTCGAGCCACCATATATTGCTCAGTACGTCGAGCCCATATCATCTACATACTAGACCTAGACCCGTCTAGCACCAACTATAGACTAGTACTAACCACACACTAACATATCAACACACACTAGACGTCCAAATGAGTTGATACTATCCACATACATCCTATAAGAACATACGAGCTACATTAAAGCACATATACAATACATACAACAATAAACAGATATAGCATCAAGATTTTATCAACAACCACTACTACAGCAAAGGATGAAAGATATCAGTACAATGTAGTGAGAAACTCACCTGATATGTAGAAGTAGGTCGCACACACAAGCACATGATACTAATGAACTCTCCTTCTTCCCCGAACGTACATTCCACGTGGTACTGCTTAGAACGAATTAACGTTTACATTTATTACTTATAATTATATAAGTATACATGTATTTTCCCGATACCCGACACGTACCGTGTCCCACTATACCCTCCCTTTATCTTATAAATACATCATTGAGGTTATTAATTATCCTTAATAAGAATATATAGGACCGAGCACCCACTACAAACTCTAAGCCGCAACCAAGACCAAAAACCACGAAAGAATACTTGACAGCAAAGTTGAATTTTTGACCCACGACAAGATTTGTAATATTAAACCAAGGAGAGGCTGAAAATAAAATCCAATAAAAGTTAAGGGCAGACTAGACCCAAGGAAAAGGTCACAAGGCCTGACCTCAGGTCAAAATCATTCTCCAATAACAAATGACAAATCCCCAAACTTGACTAATTTGATCAGTCCACCCATTTGACCACCTCTCAAAGATGTAACCAAAACACGAAATAGGTAGAGAATTAGGTTCAGAATTTTTGTAGTAAACAACTAGACACTTAGAATGAACTTTTCCCACTGGTCTTGTCCCCAAACCATTTGTGTACATTTAACTATGAATTTTTGAACACAGAATTCTCAGTACAACAACTACCTATACCAGTCAGTGAAGATTGCAACTTTCACATGACGTAGTGTCCAAGTTAATCCAAGGGCTTCTGGACCTAGAAACTACACACCTACTCCTTTCCAGAAATGTATGGCTCATCCTAATTGATCAAGTACAAGATTTTACACGAATTTTCTAAGGACATGTCCAAAACAGTGAAAATCTGAAAATGACAAATATGACATTAGGGTCTAAGGTTTCAACTCCTAAACCCATTAAGTCCCTTCATTAAGACCTTTGAGGTCTGAAACATCAGATGAGGAGCATCAAAAACACATACACACACCCACACACCACGATGGGTATGTGGTGATGGTGATGGATTCAGCTAGAAGGAGGACGAACAAGAGAAAAAAACAAAAGAGAAACTTGTGTACCTTTAATCTCCAATCTACAACCCACACACTCAATATTCGATCAGCTACAACCCCACTTGAGCACTCCTAGAGCAGCAAGAACACGACACCAGGAAGCAAAATTGATGGGAGGAACAAAAGAGGAAGTTACGGCTAGGAGATGGAACACAACATGTCACACCCTCAAACCGTAATGGCGGAAAAGTTCGAGGGTGGATGACTTCATGTACGATATCATAACAATGTCAAGCAATAATGAATCCAAGCAATCACAACCATCATAATATAATTGTAAAAGTTACTTAAGTTCAATGTTGTTATTTCCGTTACAATTACATAAGATTCAAAAATACATAATTTATGACGTCATAGCATCTCATCGTCATTGCTTGCGAACCTGTTTACTGGTTTCCTGAGAATACAAGTAGTTTGAAAAGCGTCAACAATAAAGTTGGTGAGTTCATAAGTATTTTGTATAGAAGTCCCTTTGTGATAAATCGCAGTTTTGAAAACTCAAGAAAATCCAATATTTTCTATATTTAGAAACGTAGTAAGTCTGAAAATCCAAAGATTTAAATGTAGGTCAATAAGTAGCACTTATAAAAGAAAATGTAAGTTTTTAACGTAAACATTCATTAAGGGGTGAATCGTTTTTCCATTGTGAGGCATCCTATAACCATACTATAGACTAGTTGGCCTGCTGCGACGTTCTTCAGGCGTCAGAAATGTTATGACAGTTGTCACCTCAGACCTGCCGGTCTAGCTGTAGCTAACAGCTCAGGTGCGGGGTTGTCAATCTCGTATAGATCTATACACAATGTCATGCTCTCTTACCGAGATTTTGGTTATAAATTTCAGGACTTATAGTGTAAGTACTAAGAAGTATTATGAAGACCCGTCTCACAAAAATGTATGTATCATAGACCCGCTTACGTTTTGTAGTTAAGAAAACCTTTTGTCTTTCGTCGTTACTTTTAATTCCCAAAATAATGTTGTATGTAGTTTAAATATATATGCATATTCCCATATAAATAAACTTTGTATCGTTTCATTGTAGTGGAAAAACTGAGTATCCATAAAGGTATAAACTATTCCTATAATAATTTATCTCAGGCACTGTTTGTCGAAATGAACGAGTTCTAGTGTATACAATATAACAGTTTAGTTTAGAGCTATAAGTTTTGCGAGGTAGGGGTATGGTTGGTACCTATCGTTTGAAATCACGCGGTATCGTGTGAAAGGTCTGATTTTGGAATGATGGTTCGAAATCAGGAACTATTTTGTATGAGATAATAGTTTGTACGAGTGTATTTTAGTTGT
Organism: Cichorium intybus; assembly: GCA_023525715.1. NCBI lineage: Eukaryota > Viridiplantae > Streptophyta > Magnoliopsida > Asterales > Asteraceae > Cichorium > Cichorium intybus. Next base: position 104,191,051 of record CM042013.1, on the reverse strand, counting down.
AATAGCATAATATCTTGTATTCTCCCCCTAAAAGTTTCTGAAAAGTAAAAATGGAGGGGTATGAGGCTCACCCTTGAAGCGTGAGTTGTCGAGAAAAGAGTATTGGTTTGGGAGTTCGTTGACAGAAATCAAGACTTGGGCCCTTCGGAACCTTCGGATAAAGCTATTACCCGATGGTTCCACGAAATGTCAGTGCGTGTAAATGAAGTATAAGCTGTGTATTATCGTGTAGAATCATCAAGGAAAACTAACTTACCAAGGATATGAGGTTTTACACCGAGAAAAATGGCAGAGGATGGCTGTTCACGATGGTGCTGTTGAGGCAGTGAGTAGAGAGAAAGGTGGTGGAAGTTGAGTGTTGAGAGAAAGTTGAGGGGAAAGTTGAGAGAAAATATGATGAGTTCGTAGGTTTATGGGTTCAATGAGTATGGGGAACCGATTAAAAGAGGGGTTAGTTATGCTTTATGTCAAATCACTTAGTCCTAGGTGTACTTAGTAGCAGTTGACCTTGTGATTTGATTGATGTTTGCATTGGAACTTGTTATTTAGCAGATGTTAGGAGTGAGGATTTAGAAGATGGTCTCCCATTAGGAAGTGGACATTGCATGAGTGGGGTAAGTTCTGGAGGCATGGAGTCCGAAAATGATACTTTCGGAACTCGTACAAAAAGGATACAAGATTAAATCTTTCAACATTCTGATTATGAAGGTTGGGTTTTCGGAGAATTAGTTTTTGAATATCACTCGGAAACCTAAGCATTTTCCGAGTGTCATTTCTGAATCGAGTGGCAATTTCGGAGCATAGGGTTCCGAAATTAGAAGCTCCTACTTGGGAGTTCCGAGCTTGGTGGGTTTCCAAAGTCTGTCTCGAGGATTCAGAGAGTTGAAGGGTCCGAAAGTCGTATCCGAAACTAGAGGTTTTCGGAGGTAGTTTAGAGGTCGGGGACATCCCGAGAGAGTCTCCGAATGAGGATCAAGCGTCCGAAAATGGTTCAGTGTGAGAATGGATTTTTCGTACCTAGTGCGATCTCACAGCTACGTTTGTATAGTTTGCTAGGTATTTGTCTTGTAATTGTATACGTAGTATTATAACATCCAACAATACATTCTAATAGTTATGAATTTACTTTTCATTATGTGGGTAAACGTACTCTTTGTTTGGCTCTAGTTGACTTATGTTGATTATTTTTTTACAACTGTCACATCATCTACCCGTTAGAAAGAATTTCGTCCCGTAATTTTGCTCTTGAGTGGATGCTCAAGGGTTTGGGAAAAGATGTGGGTATTTTTGTTTCATTTGGTCTTCGCATTCCCAAGTAAATTCAGGTCCACGCTTGGCGTTCCAGCGGACTTTTACTATTTGTATGCGACTTTGCTTTGTTCTCTTGACCTCTTTGTCCCTGATTTCCACAGGTTCTTCAACAAAGTGAAAGTTCTCGTTCACTTCTATTTCTTTGAGTGGAACGACGAGAGTCTCATCAGATAGGCACCTTTTAAAGTTTGATACATGGAAGGTGGGATGGACGTTGTGGAGCTCTGGTGGTAGCTGGAGTCGGTATGCTACCGGCCCTATCCTGGCGAGGATCTCAAATGGTCCGATGTACCTGGGGTTTAGTTTCCCACGCTTTCCAAAGCGTATCATCCCTTTCCATGGCGATACTTTTAGTAATACACGATCGCCCACCTGAAATTCTAAAGGTTTGCGTCGCTTATCCGCATAACTCTTCTGCCGATCACGAGAGGCCTTCAATCGTTCACGGATTTGAACGATTTTCTCCGTCATCTCTCGGATGATCTCTGGACCGGTGAGAGTACTGTTGGCTACTTGTCCTCTGGCTAACTGTGTATCTCCCACGTCAACCCAACATAGAGGGGATCTGCACTTGCGTCCGTACAATGCTTCGAATGGGGCAACCTTTATGCTAGTGTGATAACTGTTGTTGTAGGAAAACTCCACGAGTGGTAAGTGGGTGTCCCATGCTTTGCCAAAGTCTATCACGCAAGCCCTCTACATGTCTTCCAGCGTTTGAATAATCCGTTCACTCTGTCCATTCGTCTGCGGGTGGTACGCTGCACTCATGTCGAGGTTGGTTCCTAAAGCCTTCTGCAGCGATTGCCAGAATCGTGACGTGAATCGACTATCTCTATCTGAAATAATGGAGATTGGTGCACCGTGCAAACGTACAACTTCTTTGATGTATGTTCTTGTAAGCTTCTCCATTTTACCAGTTTCCTTGATTGGTAGGAAGTGAGCAGACTTGGTCAATTTATCGACGATCACCCATATGGTGTCTAGCCCACCAGTTGTCTTAGGTAACTTGGTTATGAAGTCCATGGTTATCCGCTCCCATTTCCACTCAGGTATCTTGGGTTGTTGTAATAAACCCGAGTGCTTCTGGTATTCCACTTTGACTTTAGCACAAGTCAAGCATTTGCCCACATAAGTAGCGATTTCTGCTTTCATGTTTGGCCACCAATATAGCCTTTTGAGGTCCAAGTACATATTGTCTTACCCAGGATGGATGGAGTATCTTGTCTTGTGTGCCTCGTTCATAACGACGTCCCTGTACCCACCGAATTTCGGTGTCCATATCCGGTTCATGAGGTAACGGGCTCCATCATCCTTAACTTCCAAATTTTTCTCCATCCCTCGCAAGGCTTCACTTGCGACGTTTTCTGGTTTTAAGACCTCTAACTGGGCCTCCTTGATCTGTGTGGGCAAGTGGGAATGAATTGTCATTGTTAAGGATTTCACTCGGCGCCCTGAGTACTCCTTTCGGCTAAGGGCATCAGTTACTACGTTGGATTTTCCTGGGTGATAACAAATTTCTCATTCATAATCACTCAACAGTTCCACCCAACTCCGTTGTCTCATATTAAACTCTTTCTGGTGGAGGATGTGCTGGAGACTCTTATGGTCAGTGAAAATTGTACACTTGGTACCGTACAAGTAGTGTCTCCAGATCTTTAATGCGAATACCACAGCTCCCAACTCGAGGTCATGTGTAGTATAATTGATCTCGTGAGTTTTGAGCTATCTTGAGGCGTAAGCAATAACCTTTCCCCTTTGCATCAGCACGCAACCCAGACCCTGGTTTGATGCGTCGCAATAGACTACAAAATCCTTTGTTCCCTCGGGGAGGGAATAGGATTGGTGCACTGCACAAAGCTTTCTTTAGAGTCTGGAAGGCGGTATCCTGTCCGTCTCCCTACTTAAATGCTACACCCTTCTGTGTCAGGGAGGTAAGTGGCTTTGCGATTTTGGAAAAATTTTGTATGAATCTTCGGTAATAGTCAGCAAGGCCCAGAAACTGGCGAATTTCTGTTGGTGTCCTTGGTGCTCCCCAGTTCTTGATGGCTGTGATTTTGGAGGGATCCACATGTATTCCTTCCTTGCTGACCATGTGGCCCAAAAGGTCCACTTTCAGTATCCAAAATTCGCATTTTGAGAATTTAGCATACAACTTTTCTGCTCTCAATGTCTCCAGGACTTGTCGCAGATGTTGACTATGCTCTTCCTTACTTCGTGAATAGATAAGTATATCGTCTATGAATACTATCATGAATTTGCCAAAGTAAGGTCTACACACACATATCATTAGATCCATGAATATTGCGGGTGCATTAGTCAGTCCGAAAGGCATCACCACGAATTCATAATGTCCGTATCGCGTTCTGAAGGTTGTCTTAGGAATATCTTCTTCCTGAATTCGAAGCTGGTGAAACCCTGACCTTAGGTCAATTTTTGAAAACTAACTTGACCCTTGGAGTTGGTAAAAAAGGTCGTCGATTCGAGGTAGCGGGTACCGATTTTTGATGGTGAGTTTGATAAGCTCTCGGTAGTCAATGCACATGCAGAATGATCCGTCCTTCTTCTTAACGAACAAGACCGGTGCTCCCCAAGGCGAGAAGCTCGGTCTGATGAATCCTTTGTTTAGTAGTTCGTTTAGTTGGTTGGACAATTCCAGCATTTCCGCCGGAGCTAACTGTCACACCCCGATCCTTGGCGAAATCGATCAAGGCGTGATATATTGTTCAAAGTCTCATGACAACTATGTTATAATATGATTAGATTCAATTAAATACTAAGTATGCAAACAAGATCCACAACATACAAATACAAATCCAAATACGAACAACATTTATTACATCAAATTTAAATAGTCATGTGTGACATCCGCCTAAAATGGATTCGGGTCAACGCAACCCAATTGGAAATTTAATAAACCCTACTCGAGATTTCTTGACGCTAATAGGATCAAAACCCTTACACTAGGATATAAATTGACGTTAATAGCAATATAGCATAGTATAACGTTATAACTATAATAAAATTAAATTATGATACCATATTAAAATCAAATCAAAGTATGATGCTCTAATTAAATTAAAAGAATCAAACTTGAATGCTATAATTAAACTTCAAATCAAAGTAGATTGTTATAATCAAATAATAACCTATTTTTTTTATAAAACTCTATTTTTATAAACACTACATTAAATTTTATAAAACTCTTAAGATGCTTGTGTTAGTGGGGAATTATGAAGACCACCAAAAGTAAAAGGTTATTCTCATTGTCTCCCACTCATACCTCCCATCATCTTTCCTTTCATTTTTCTCCCAACACATTATTCTCATCACCACTCAAACCACATCTATTCTTCCTCTCACTCTTAATATCGAAATTCCTCCTAGAAATCTTCATTTTTCAGCCAAGAACACTTCAATATAGTCAAATCTCCATCCCTCTTGAAGCATTCATCAATGTATGTTGTTAAAAGTTCCAAATTCATACATGAAACAAATTAAATCCACCAAAATATCTAAAACTCATTTTATGCATAAACCTGATTTTTCTCAGACTCTCATAAATAAAATAAGAAGTTTTGGAAATTTTCAGAAAACAACTTATTTTTATTGAATTACTATAATTATTGCAATAAAATATGGCAATAATTCACATAAAATACTTTTTGCAGTCAATAAATTCTGGGAAAACTTTGGAACAACCCATATATTGAGTAAAGTGGATTTATAAAGTTTCATGCATTTATATTACTGTTTGATGCTTATTGTGTATTTTATTTTGTTGTAGATAAATAAATTGCAAAATATAGTTAGGTATGTTAAAATCTAGATTTTATATTTTTTCACCTTATTCACATTTTAAAGACTCCATGGCAAAAGTTACAGATTTTTGTAAGAAGGTTTGCTTATTTTTCTTGATTCAATGTTTATTTAATGGTTTAAATTGATAATAAATAGCTACACAAGTCCAAAAATTATAAAACCTTATCAGAATATCATATATAACATGTTAATCATAAATAAAAAGTCTAATGAATTTCTCTTAATATTTTCCTATTATTTTTGATTTTATTGATTAGTTAATAATGAAAAACATAAGAAATACTTCCATTAGTCCAAAATATCCAAAATATTTACAATAGTCTCAATATAATGTTAGAAAACTATGGTTAATTTTCCAGAATTTTTGGGCGTCATGTATTATTTTTCCCGAATTTTGTTTTGGTTTAATTATTAAAATACTAAATAAATAATAAAGCAGTTAAGAAAAATATTAAAATTTTACAGTAATTACTAATTAATGAAATAATGATTTTCTGATAATTTCAGAATGTTTCATTACTGTTTAGTATTTAAAACCATTTTCCTAAATATCTAAGCATGTAAAAATGCATTTTTAATGATTATTTCATATAAATAATTGTTTATAATATATAAAATCTGTAAATACTTATAATTTGACTAGTTATTATTTTAATAAGAAATTATTAAAATCTTGCCTAAAGTGAAGATATAAATCAATTAATCAAAGTAATTAATTCAATTTAAAATTCATTTAACATATGAATACATTAATATTCAAAACAAAATTTGGATTATTGTTAATTCATCTAATATAAGAATATGTTTCTAATTATTTTTATTAATACTATATTCCCGTTTATCGATTCCTAAGCCAAAACTATTAATTATATTAGGTTCTACGACATTTTGACTCGAGCCATCTATCGTAGAACACGCGCATTTCTTATTGGACTAATGTGAGTAATCTACCCCATATTTTATAAATTTCAATACTTTTGGGGTGTATCATGTGGTTTTAATATGTTCCAACTTCATTTTATTATTTTTTCACCATTGAGACATTGTTGGGACATTTATACGTGAATAATTATTTGTATAATTATTGTTTGTTTACGCTACATGTACTTGTAGTGCATTACCATTTTTAGTCTAATCTCCATGACTATGCTCGTATTCTTGAGGTACGTTATGGATAATAATAGCGCTATTGGGTTGACCACCCCGCCTTGGGACGCTAAGGTGATTGATTGCACGTGGTTGAGTGTGTATGATGATTAGATGCTCCATCCTATATATATACATATATATGTATATATAGGGTGAAGACTTATTGTTGTTGTTATCATTTGTTAATCAATTTTTGATTTATAAACTGTTATCTCAATAACAGTTACTTGCCAACTTCAAAAGAAAACAAATTTCAAATTATTCAAACTCACAAATTTCTTTAATAAAACTAGATTACTCACCAACTCTCGTAGTTGACCTGTTTTACCCATGATGCATATTTGAAGAATGAAGTTGATGAAAAGTAGGGTGTACCTTAGAAACCCACAAGACTATTTAAATTTGATGTAATAAATGTTGTTGTATTTGGATTTGTATTTGTATGTTGTGGATCTTGTTTGCATACTTAGTACTTAATTGAATCTAATCATATTATAACATAGTTGTCATGAGACTTTGAACAATATATCACGCCTTGATCGATTCCGCCAAGGATCGGGGTGTGACAGTCTTGTGGGTTTCTAAGGAACACCCTACTTTTCATCAACTTCATTCTTCAAATATGCATCATAGGTAAAAACAGGTCAACTATGAGAGTTGGTGAGTAATCTAGTTTTATTAAAGAAAATTGTGAGTTTGAAAATTTATAATTTGAAATGTGTTTTCTTTTGAAGTCGGCAAACAAGTGTTATTGAGATAACAGTTTATAAATCAAAAATTGATTAACACATGATAACAACAACAATAAGTCCTCACCCTATATATACATATACATGTATATATATAGGATGGAGCATCTAATCATCATACACACTCAACCACATGCGATCAATCACCTTAGCGTCCCAAGGCAGGGTGGTCAACCCAATAGCGCTATTATTGTCCATGACGTACCTCAAGAATACGGGCATAGTCATGGAGATTAGACTAAAATGGTAATACACTACAAGTACATGTAGCGTAAACAAACAATAATTATACAATTAATGATTCACGTAAAAATAACCCAACATTGTCTCAATTGTGATAAAATAATAAAGTGAAGTTGGAAACATATTAGAACCACATGATACACCCCAAAAGTATTGAAAATTATAAAATATGGGGTAGATTACTCACATTAGTCCAAAACGGAATGCACGTGTCGTACGATAGACGGCTCGGGTCAAAATGTCGTAGAACCTAATATAATTAATAGTTTGGTTTAGGAACTGCTAAACAGGAATGGAGTATTAATAAAAATAATTAGACACATATTCTTATATTAGATAAATTAACAATAATCCATTTTGATTTGAATATTAAGGTATTCATTTGTTAAATGAATTTTAAATTTAATTAATTACTTTGCATAATTAATTTATATTTTCAATTTAGGCAAGATTTTAATAATTTATTATTAAAATAATAAATTGCCCAATTATATGTATTTACAGATTTTAACAATTATTTATATGAAATAATCATTAAAAATACATTTTTACATGCTTAAATATTTAGGAAAATGGTTTTAAATAGTAAAAGTAATGAAACATTTTGAAATGATCAGAAACTCATTATTTCATATAATAGTAATTACTGTAAAATTTTCATATTTGTCTAATCTGTTTTAGTATTTATTTAGTATTTTAATGATTAAACAACAACAAAATTCGGGAAAAATAATAAATGATCCCCATATATTTTGAAACTTTATACATAATTTCTAACGTGATATAGAGGCTATTGTAAGTATTTTGGATATTTGTGACTAAGGGAAGTATTTCTTATGTTTTTCTATATTAATTAATCAATAAAATCATAAATAATAGTAAACGATTAAGGGAAATTCATTAAACTTTTTATTTATGATTAATATTTTATATATGATATTCTTATAAGGTTTTGTAATTTTTAGACATGTGTAGCTATTTATTATAAATTTAAACCATTAAACAATCATTAAATTGGGAAAAATAAGCAAATATTCTTAACAAAATCTGTAAATTTTGTCATGGAGTCTTTATAATGTTAATAAGGTGCAAAAAAAATAAAATCTAGTTTTAGACATACATAACTATATTTTGGTATTTATTTATCTTCAACAAAATAAAATATAAAATAACCATAAACCAGTAATATAAATGCATGAAACTTCATAAATTTTGTTTACTCAGTTTATGGGTCATCTTAGAATTTTCTCAGAATTTATTGACTGCAAAAAGTATTTTATATGAATTATTGCAATATTTTATTGCAATAATTATAGTAATTCGATAAAAATAAGTTATTTTCTGTAAATTTCCAGAACGTATTATTTTATTGATGGGATTCTAAGAAAAATCATTTTTATACATAAAATGAGTTTTAGATATTTTGGTGGATTTAATTTGTTTCATGTATGAATTTGAAACTTTTAACAACATACATTGATGAATGCTTCAAGAGGGATGAAGATTTGAGTATAATGGATTGTTCTTGGCTGAAATATGAAGCTTTCTTGGAGGAATTTCGGGATTGAGAGTGAGAGAAAGAATAGAGAGGGTTTGAGTGGAGATGAGAATAATGTGTTGGGAGAAAAATGAAAAGAAAAAGATGATGGGTGGTGTGAGTGGGAGACCATGGGAATATCTTTTTGCTTTTGGTGGTTTTCATAATTTCCTACTAGCACAAAAATCTTCTATGTAATATACTAATTAATATAAGAGTTTTATAAAATTTAATGTAGAGTTTATAAAAATAGAGTTTTATAAAAGATAGGTTATTATTTGATTATAACAATCTACTTTGATTTGAGTTTAATTATAGCATTCAAGTTTGATTCTTTTAATCTAATTAGAGCATCATACTTTGATTTGATTTTAATATGGTATCATAATTTAATTTGATTATAGTTATAACATTATACTATGCTATATTGCTATTAACGTCAATTTATATCGTAGTGTATGGGTTTTGATCCTATTAGCGTCAAGTAATCTCGAGTAGGGTTTATTAAATTTCCAATTGGGTTGGGTTGACCCGAATCCATTTTAGGCGGATGTCACAGTCTCCCATACTTTAGGAAATTTCGTCCCAAAATTTAAGAAAAGAGTACCTTAAGTGAAAAGTTGCGGGTATTTGGTATGCATATGATCCTCACGCTCCCATGTATACTCGGGTCCACGTGCCGACTGCCACCTGACCTTGACCAGGGGAATGCGACTTCTTTTGAGTTGCTTTTCCTTTCGGTCGGCAATTTCCAAGGGTTTCTCGATAAATTGCATGGTCTCGTCGATTTGGATATCCTCGAGAGGAACATGAAGGTTCTCGTCTGCTAAACACTTCTTGAGGTTGGCTATATGAAATACTGGGTGAACTTTCTTAAGCTCTGTTGGTAGATCCAACTCGTAGGCTACTGGTCCGATCCTTTTCAAGATCTTAAACGGCCCTACGTAGCGGGGTGCCAATTTACCCTTGCGTCCAAATCGAACCACACCTTTCTATGGGGACACTTTTAACATGACCATGTCACCCACGGTAAATTCAAGCGGTTTGCGTCGCTTGTCGGCGTAACTCTTTTGTCGGCTATGAGCTGCGAGAAGGTTATTGCGAATCTGAGTGATTTTGTCGGTTGTTTCCTGGATAAGCTCAGGACCAACGATTGGAGAATCCACTATTGCACGAATTACGTGGGACTCGCCAATTTCATGCCATCAAATAGGAGATCGGCATTTACGGTCATACAATGCCTCAAATGGTGGCATCCCGATGCTAGAATGATAACTGTTATTATAGGAGAATTCCACCAACGGTAAATGGGAGTCCCAGTGTCCTCCGAAATCTAAGACACACGCCCTCAACATATCTTCGAGTGTTTGAATTGTCCTCTCAGATTGACCATCGGTCTGAGGATGATAGGCGGTACTGAGATCGAGGCGGGTTCCCATAGCTTCTTGAAGTGATTGCCAAAACCGATAGAGAAATCTCCCATCACGATCTGAAATGATGCTGAGACGGATGCCATGCCGACTAACTATCTCGTCGATGTAAATCTGAGCAAGTTGTTCGACCTTGAAATGTTCATGGATGGGAAGGAAGTGAGCAGATTTAGTCAAACGGTCAATGATTACCCAAATGCTGTCATGTCCCTTTGTGGTACGGGGAAGTTTGGTTAAGAAATCCATGGCGATCACTTCCCATTTCCACTCGGGGATTACCGGTTGGACCAATACTCCAGAGGGTCGTTGATGTTCTGCTTTTACCCTGGAACATGTAAGATATTTGGCCACGAATAAAGCAATATGCTTTTTCATTCCTGACCACCAATAATTGGTTCTCAAGCCATGATACATCTTGTTAGCGCCCGGATGAATGGAATATCGAGTTTTATGGATTTATTCCATCAGGAATGTATGAAGATTGTCGCGATCTGGGATCCAGATGCAATCTTGATAATAGAAAATACCATCAGATTTAGTTTCCAACTCCCCATCGATTCTCGTGGGCATGTCATTTTCGGTAATTGCCGAGTGTTGGGCTCCTCGAATTCGGTCGTTGAGATTGGACAAGATAGGAGAACATATTAAATGAAATGCTTTGGCATGTTCTTTTTGGCTTAACGCGTCGGCTAAGACATTCGCCTTGCCCGGATGATATCGTATTTCACACTCGTAATCATTTAGGAGTTTGACCCATCGTGTTTGCCTCATATTGAGTTCCTTTTGATTAAGAATATGCTGCAAGCTCTTATGGTCGGTGAAAATTACGCATTTAGTGTCGTAAAGGTAATGCCTCCAAATTTTAAGAGCGAAAACCATGACACCGAGCTCCAAATCATGAGTCGTATAATTCATTTTGTGGATTTTGAGTTGTCGTGATGCGTAAGCTATAACCTTTCCCCTTTGCATCAAAACACAACCTAGACCGAGATTGAAGGCATCACGGTATACCACGAAATCTTCGGATCCTTCAAGGAGTGTAAGAATCAGAGCGTCACACAATCTTTGTTTAATGGTTTGGAAAGCGTCTTCCTGCTTGGGTCCCCAATCAAATGGCGTACCCTTGCAAGTGAGAGAAGTAAGCGGTAAAGCGATCTTTGAGAAATTTGAAATGAAACGCCGTTAATAGCCGGCTAAATCGAGGAAGGACCGAATTTAGTTGGGGGTACGTGGGGCTTTCCAATTCTTGACTGCTTCGACTTTTGTGGGATCGACTAAAATACCCTTGTCACTTACAATAGGACTGAGGAATTGTACCTCATTTAACCAAAACTCGCATTTCGAAAATTTGGCGTAGAGCCGATTTCCTTGCAACGTTTGGAGAGTTAGGCGAAGGTGTCTTTCATGCTCTGCCTTTGTCTTGGAGTAAATGAGGATGTCATCAATAAAGACGATAACAAAACGGTCGAGATAAGGTTTAAATATCCGATTCATCAAGTCCATGAATGCAGCAGGGGCATTTGTTATCCCGAAAGGCATAACGGTGAACTCGTAATGACTATAGCGGGTTCGGAAAGCAGTTTTGGGGATGCGTTCTTCCCGTACTCGAAGTTGGTGATAACCCGAGCGGAGGTCAATTTTTGAAAAGCATGAAGCTCCTTGAAGCTGATCAAAAAGGTCGTCGATCTGAGGTAACGGATATCGGTTCTTGATGGTCAATTTATTTAACTTCTGATAATCGATACACATACGAAACGAACCATCTTTCTTTTTGATGAAGAGAACCGGGGCTCCCCAGGGTGAAGTACTAGGGCGGATAAATCCCTTATCAGTTAATTCTTGGAGCTGAATTGCCAATTCTTGCATCTCGGCGGAGCCAACCGATATGGAGACTTGGCTATAGGAGCAGCTTCAGGAACGACATCGATGGAGAACTCTAGCTCACGTACTGGAGAGAGTCCAAATACGTCATCGGGAAAGATGTCGGGAAAGTCTCGTACAATCGGAATATCTTCGATCTTCTTTTCTATGACCTTTGTTTCCACCACATGGGCTAAGAAAGCCATGTATTCTTTATGTAGATATGATCGAGCTTGAGTACATGACATAAGACTAAGCTTTTTCGAATGAGTCTCGCCATAAATACAAAGACTTTCACCGTCGGCAAGAGGAATACGAATGAACTTCTCGTAACATACTATTTCAGCATGGTTTTGGGATAGCCAATCCATTCCCACGATGATGTCGAAACTACCAAGTTCCATAGGAACTAAATTGACGAAAAATTTATGACTGCTAAAATCGAAAGTGCAATCTCGGATGACTGCATTGAGTGAAACGTATTTTCCATTGGCGACTTCTACGGTAAAGTACTCATCAAGAATCGTGTGAGGTGGGTGAAGTATGGGCTCAAATTCCAAAGACACAAAACTTTTATCGGCACCTGAATCAAAAAGTACTGAAGCGTAGTAGTCATTTATGAGAAACGTACCATTTACGACCTTATTATTGGTTTGTGCTTGGGTTGCGGTAATGACAAAGGCTCGGCCTTTGGGAGTTGGAACATGCATTGTTGGATTTGCCTGGGCTTGAGTGTTGATGATATTGACTAGCCTAGGACACGCGTTTCTGAAATGGGTGGGGTCACCACAGTTGAAGCATGTTCCAGTTGTATATCGGGTTTGTGTTTGCTGATTTGAGGGTAGAGCGAATGGTCGCTGAGTTTTTGGTGCACGACATGTATCCGCCAAGTGGCCATAGCGACCACAAGTCGTACAAAGGCGACACGGGCTGGTGGTCATATGGTGATAGTTACAGTGGTTACAGAGGGGGTGAGGTCCAGTATACGGCTTTTTGTTTGGTTGGGCTTGTGGGGTGACTTGGGTGATAGGAGTGTGACATCGCAGCGGTCGTCATGCAGTCAAAAATAAGAAAATACCTAACACACACACTTAGCACAGTGGAAGTCAGGGTCGATCCACAGGAGTTACGTGGTCGAGACAGGTGACAGATTACCAACTGCAGTGTCACGCTACAGTCAGAGGACCTAGTTCCTAATTAATCCAAAACAATCCCAAAAGAACAATAACTAAAACAATTCCAAGCAAGCATTAACTAAACTAATCTACTAACTAAACCTTGTTACCTACTAAAATCAGAAGTACATCTCCAATTCAAAAGCAATCAAAGGCAATCCAAACATCAACACAATCCAATTACTCAAAAAAATCATTCACAAGCATAAACACCGAAAAACTAAGCAATTAACATAAACCAAATGATTATCATTAACCAAATCAGATCCAACAAGTTCAAAACAGTAACCAAACTTATTAAAAACAGAAACAAAGACTCAATGTCAATGGTTGTCACTCCCAAAGACACTAGCCACTATCACTAACTATTTAACTAATTGACAATTAAAGATAAAAACATGAAAATACCAAAAGATGGTTGCTGAAGCTAATCTTGGAGTCAAAGAGCCTTGGGAGTCGATTTCACACCAGGTCTTCGCTAATTTTTTCGACCTAAAAGCCTTTATTTATAGTTTCAAAAATCACGAGGTCGCGCCGCGCACAAGTGAATTCCACGGCGCGCGTATGGGTTTATCCCCGTTTTTTTCGGAATTTGAATTCTTTCCACCGCCTCATATCCGCGTCGCGGCTTTGTGAATCCCGCGGCGCGCTTACGAATTCGACTGATTTGTCTTTACCTTCAACTTCTTCCATTTTGTATGCTTTTAGCCCCTGTTTACACCATTTCTTTCCAAACTAGCACTGGCACAAAAAGTGAGAATACAACGATGTATATGATATAAATTCACTAAGAATAGGGCTCAACAACGACTAAAATACTTGATATTACTAGGCGTTGTTAAACACCCCACACTTGTGCGTTGCTTGTCCCCAAGCAAGAGAGTTTTTAACAGATTCTAACTAAGACTCAAATAATTTTTAAATGTGTTCAGTTCCAAAGCTTGTTGCCCTAGGAGTTAGAGTGAAATAGTTTGTGAAAACATAATCGGAATGTTCTTTGGAATTCATGACTTTCTAGAGAACCCTTGATTACAAATTTTTTGTCCACAAAAGTGTACGTACTCATTCAGATTCTAAAGGCCATTAAAGAACTATCCATGACTTTCGATGTTGTCCGTGTAACGAGCTTTCAGAAATACCATCCCAAACCATACGATCTTAGGTGGAAAGGTGCATAAGTCCAACCCATTTTAGACCTACCGGCTCGAACAACAAAGGCCACTGATTGACAGTCCCTTCTTAAATTCCAATCCTAAAATACTCCAATCTTCTAACTCATAAAACTCAACTTATTTGACTAAACAGATAGCATGATCACAACTAAACAGTATTCCTTGAAAAATACCAATGCTACAAACAATCACAAACTATTCGTTTTGAAATTACAATCCCTTAAAAATTTTGAAAAATGCTAAAATTTTTGAATTTCGGTTATTTCCCGCAATTGTTTTTTCAAAAACACTCTTTCGACCGTCCACACCCCACACTTAAACCCGTACAACGTCCCCGTTGTACAAAATAATTTAAAACAAGGGAGAAAGAGTTACCCCTTAGATGATTGCTTGCTTGATGGTACTCGATTGTCACATGTACACAACACGAACAAAAAGTCATCGATTCAGCATTCAGGAGTTGTAGCGCAACAGTGAAACACGCCGGTGGTCAAAGCAAGTGGAGGGGGCACGGTGACCCCACACTTGTTTGAAACAACTCCTCCAATTGGTATCACATGCATAACTTAACAGAACATTAAAAGAAAAGCAAATGAAATATAAACAAGCAAAAGTAAAGATAGTGTCATAAGTACAGTACATATATCCCAAAAGATAAGAAAAAGACATCAATCGCCACTGGGTGGCCTAGAAGATCCTGCTTCATGATCATGGGCGCGGGCTGGGAATGGTCGGGGGCGTCATCCCTGCTGGGTGGCCATCTCCAAAAGTACCTCCCCAATCCACTCCAGCTGGTCCTCAATCCTAGCGACCCGATCCTGCAATCTGCTGAGATCTGTCGCCTCCTCCTGCTGTGGCTCTACCGGTGCTGCTGGTCTCCGGCGTCTCCTGCCTGGCGGGCGTAGGCTGGCTGGGGAGCCTGGGGTGCCTTGGTCGCAACCCTCACGTACTGGCCTGGGCGCTGCTGCTCGGTCAGCCCTATGTTCTCCAGGGCTCGCACTGTAGTGCGAACCGGAGGTAAAGCTGTCAAGGAGGCTACAGCGGGAGCATTAAGTATCCGGTACGAACGGGCCAGGCGGGTGATGTAATGCTCGTGGGCCAGAGGACTGCTGGAAGATGCACCCGTCGCACGGGTGGATAGAGAGACGGCTAGAGCAAACGGGAGGTGGAGGAAGCGGGAGGAATCGAGGAGAACCCACATAAATGTCATGTCCTCCCAAGACACCTTCTCACCTCCTTGCCTCTGTGTGATAGAGGTGGAAATAATACGGTGCATGAGTCGGTGAAGCGGGTTGCGGAGCTGGCTCTCCCAAGCCGACCCCGCCTCAAACATAACATTGGACATCGTAGTCCAAATAGCTGCTTTAGGCTCTCGATCGGGCTGGCCCTGATCACACGCCTGCAGAAATGGCACAAAATGGCGGCTCTGAAGCTCCTCTGCTGTGTAAATATCCGTGCGCCTCCCAAAGTCCCAGAGACTGCACTCCCGGATCTCTCCCCCCAAACGAAACCGGATCATCCTCGCCCTCGGCTCCTCCGAAGCTGGCACATAGTGAACTGTGGATAGGAACTCCAAAAGAAGCTCCGTGTAGACGACGTCATCCTGAGTGGCCATCAGCCTCACCCAGCCGTGGCGTGTAAAGGTGTGTGGCCCATCGGTCCAGGTGCGATGACGGAACGGCTCAATCTCGGCCCACAATCCGACCTGACCCAAAATATCTCTATCAAAAACTGTCGCCTCAAGAACCCGGCGAGTGATCAGCGCATCCCTCCCCTCGACATACCGCGGTGTGCTCTCTAAAATCTCGGGAAAACGAAGATACGGGTGGTCATGTCTGAAAGCCATCTGCACAAACACGCCATACACAGCACCAAATTTTTTTGCAAAATACATCCTTTTTTCTCCAACCGCGGCGCGGCCCAAGAACAGGGCGCGGTGTGCCGGTTGACTGTTCGCAAACCAAAAACCAAACACAATTATTTTCACCTGTTAACTCAGTTTAAAACCCCTACAAGGTAGCCTAAGCATCGACTAACCCATCTAAGGTGATTATTTTGCGAACAAAACACCCTAAGAGCTAGCATTGTCTATTTCTAAGTTTTTTTTTTTTTACTTTTTGGAGAAATCACTCAATTTCATGGCTTAATTGCTTATTTTAACGAGTAAAAACAAGTTAGAATGACATACCTTGATAGTAGGAATCAAATATACGAGAAAAAGACGAGAAATCACTTGATCGATCAGAGCTCTGAGGCGCAGTGTGGAGAGTTTTGTGTACGACGAGTGAAAACGATAGACCTTTATAAAGGGTCTGTCCGATCGTTTACCGCGACGCTAGCAAGGTCAAACCGCGGCGCGCGTGTCTCCAATCAAACCCCTGCATCGGGTTACATTTGCGATCCCGCGGCGCGCCAATATCCCTTCTGCGTCGCGGTCTTCAAAAATTCCAAATTCTTCAAAACAACGCCACACTTGCCTTGGACCAATAATACCTACAAATGACGATGATATAATCTTCCTAATCACTCCTAAAAATACAGTACCTAACCTATGAACAGATGGGTTGCCTCCCAACAAGATCTAAGTTTAACGTCTTCAGCCAGACGATTATTCCTGCTCAGCTACGGTGGATCGTATGCCTTCTTTCTTTGCTGATTCCCAGTCACCACCGTCCCTTCGTTGCCCACATTCTCCTTCAGCTTTCCTGGATCGAATGGCCTGCCGGTCCTTCTGCTGCTGCCCGATTGCCGTCGTCTGATTAATTCCTATGAGTGCTTGGAGGTAGCTTTGAACCTCCAAGCTCGATCCTTCCTTCTATATATCTTCAAGATCACGGATTTGACGTGGAGCGTGCCCAATGCTGCTCCCAGTAGTTGTTTTGCGCCTCGTTTGTTGTTCACATATTGCGTGTTATCTTCAGTTTGCAATTTTGGCTTGCAGTACCAATAGAAAATTTCCAACCGATTGGGATCGGAAGGCAACATATCAGGATGCTTCCATATGTTCTCATTGATGGTATTGATTACATCTAATTTTCCATTCATGAATGGATCATGAGTGGCGATAAAATCATGTTTATTGTTTTCAAAAATCAACTCGTCGGCATCATCATCTTGGTCATCGTCCAACAGGTGGATCGGAATGAAGAGTGAGCGACTAACATTATCTGGTGGTGGTTGTTTAGAGATCATTTTGCGATCTCTTTTTAAGCTTTAATGATAAAATTTATCCTTAAACCTAAGACTTTACAATATTTTTGTGCTTAAAAACTATGATTTGCGTTAATGTGTGCTGAAAAATTAAAAATTCTGTTTTTAACGTATTTCATTATTTTACGTCGAGAAATGAACTAAATTTGTGTGTTTTTGTTTGCAGGGCTTAACGAAAAGAAAATACATATGTGTGTATTTTGATTTATGGGATATTCTATTTTTTTTAGATTATATTTTTTTTAAACCAATTATTTTTTATTTTAGAATTTTAGTCTTTATTATTTTCAACATTAGTTTTTTTTAGAACAAACATTTTTATCATTTTATTTTTATTAAAACGAATTTAGTTTTGTTTTGGCATTTTATTTTATTAGTTTTAGGTTTATTTTTTTATTATTTTGATAATTGTTTGTAGCTTTTATATTTTTATGAAATTTATTTTTAGCTTTCTTTGTTTATATTAATTATAAATTTTTCTTTTATTTTAATTTTAGCCTTTTATTTTATTAAAACCCATTTAAACCTTTTATTTTTCAACCCTTTATATTTTTATCCCAATAATTTATAATATACATATATTTATTTTTTTAAATTCCGAAAATCATTAATAAATAAATTTAATTTCGGATTTAATATTAAAATTATTAAGAAATATTAAAATAAAAAAAATCAAAAAGTCCCAAGCATGGGAGACAAGAGGAATAAAGTGTGCATGCTTGAATATATGATTGTGTTTTGTTTCCATAAAAGCAAAGTAAAAAAATCAAATAAATGTTTGGTGTGTGTGTAATCGGTTGTTAAACCGATAGAAATAATAAATTGAAAAAAATAAAATAAAAAGTGTACATGTGTGATGAGTGAGTATGTATGCTTTCCAAACAAAACTTTGACCAAGAATAATAAATATTATGTGTGTGTGTGTCGTGTTTAACCAAAGAGATCAAAGCAAAGAGAAGAAAAGAAGCAACAACCTTCGGCTGTTTTGCTGTTGCTGTGTTTCGAGCAAGACAAAGCAAAAAAATATATATATCCTATGTGGTATGTTAGGCCAAGAGAAGAAAAGAAGAAAAAGAGAAGAAGATGTGTTCTTATGCTGTCTAGGTAACAAATCCACATCAAGAATTAAATGAATCAAAAGAAATTCGTGTGGGTTCGGTTATGATAGAAGGAGGTGATCGAGTGTTGTATCCAACTCACATTTCCATCAAAGAAGTTAACAAATCAAAAGAAACACATGGTGGAGCTGGTAAAGCCATAAACAATTCAAAGGTAATGATATAAATACGTGAATTTTCAGTTCAAAAAAAAAACGAGTCACAAATTCTCGTAGATTAGTTTTAGTTTTAGATCCGTATCTATTTTTCTCTCTATTTTCATTAGCGAGTTTAGAAAATTTCAGTGAGTTTTAGAAGTGGTTTTGAGTGTTCCAATTCATTAAGTCAAGTTTGAAGTCAGTAAGTCATCCAATAAGTCATTAAGTTGTAATTTTCGTTTTTGATGTATTTATTAAGTTTGGAGTAAACTGGTTTGTATAATTCGTGTGGTGAGAAATTTGAAGATTTACATGCTTGAGTTTAATCAAAGTCTTCAAAGGTATGATTTTTGTTCATTTTGTTATTTTCTGTAATTTTATTTGATTTGTTTGTTATGAGTTACATGATAATTTTTGCTATAATTTTGTTAGTTGTAATAATTATGTGTGAGTAGTTAAATATAAGGTTTTGGTTGTGAACGATCAAATTGGGATTTATTTGTTGTAAATATGATTTTTATAAACTGAAATGTAAAATTATATGAGCTTCATGAATTATAAATATTAATATGTTAAAGTTTTTTAAAATCTGATCAATTTTAATTTTCAATAATATGTTGATATTTATAAAATTAATAAACTGAATATTTTGCATTTCAAGGTAAGAATGTTTTAATGTGTTTTATAATGTCATATTGATAATTACTGTTATAATATTTACAACTACTACAGAATTGACAACCTGTGGATTAGAATGTTATTATTGTTAAATATTGATATGATAATTAATTTACCAATTGGATGTCTTAACCGAAACAACTTTTGGAGATTTCATTAAACGTTGTGTGTGTTTTTCTAAAATTCATTTTTTTATAAAAAACCAACGATTTGTCAAAACTGTTAAACACGACAAGGCTCCCAGTATTTCTCAGTACTAGCTAGTGTTTAATAAAAGATCATTTTTATGCATAGTAATTCTTAGGCACGCGGGGACACAACTTGGTTTACCGATAATATTGGTCAGTTTTCAAATTAGCGACAATGCCCTTAATTTGTAATTTAGTTATTTGGCTATTAGAATTAAATTAGTTTTAGATAAGTTAAATTAGATAAATTAAAGCCGAATAATTAAAATATAGATTGGTCAGTTTTTTTGATTGCGACAAGGCCCCTAATATTATTGATAAATTATAGGTTGTGATGTGTTTTTACTAAGTATTTATTATGTGTGAAATGGTAATATTTTTATTTGGTTTAACTTACCGTATAAATTTTATAGCAATAAATAATCCCAAAATAATTGTTTAGATTATTATTTAATCAGTTTCTAACCAAAGCCTTAATCGTATTGATATTTGTTAAAACTTCTGATTGTTTGTTGAATTATTGCATGGTTGATTTTTAATTATCATTTGATAAATTAATTTAGTTTATGTTGAAGTTCAAAATACAAAAAACAAACAAAATCATTTATTAAAATCAAAAGCAATATATTAAGATTACGATTAAAATTAATCCTTTCTCTGTGGGTACGATATCTGTTCTTCACCGACTATTATTACTTGTACGATCCTGTGCACTTGCAGGTCGTGTTAAACCGAATATGTTCAAACCCAAACAAGTTTTTGGCGCCGTTGCCGGGGAAAGGCAATTTAATTGAACGTAAAGTTAATATATTATGATTGTTTTATAAAATAAAAAAACACAAATTTTTTTTTTTACAATTTAAGTAAAAAAAATTCAAAATCAAATCAAAAGTTTTTAAATTTGTTTTAAAAATAATAAAAAATTGTAAAATTAAAAAAAAAAACACTCTCTATTTTTTCTATGTATAATAATAATATCCAGTTTTATAATGAGGCTGATCAGATGCCTAATTTTAATGAGAGTTTTTAAGGATTTAGTGAACAAAGTGGAATTTCTAATGAATACAGTCTCAGTTATCAATATGGAAACTATCCTAGTTTTCAATATGAAGAGACTCGATGTCTGCAGCATCACGACTTTTTTTGGGATAGTCAGCATCAACAAAATTATTTGTATGAGGAACAAAACACTTACTTTGATAACTATAATCCTTTTCCTGAAAACAATTATCATACAAAGCATCAATTTTATTCTGATAATTTCCAGCCTTATTTTGAAAATTCTTACGAGCCAGAACCTGTTACTGAACAAACACAGTTTGAGAAGATGTTAGTAGATTATATAAAAGATAATAATACACGATTAGATAATTTGCAAATCCAAGTAGAAGAAATGACTAAGGCATTAACTTCACAGGAGCCCGAGTCATCTTCTTCTACCAATCCAAATACTAATGCATATTATGACTATTGTGATGATAGCACTTCTTCGAGTAAGTGTGATATTCACGAGGACTCGTATAGGACAGAACTTGAGCTTAACGAGACTTTTGAGTCTAATATCATAGAGGAGTTTAGAGAGTCAGAAAAAGAAGAGGAGGCAGAAGTTTTAGAAAAAAATGTTCTTGACCAACCTTCCAATAAGTTTGGAAGTTATTTTTTGAAGGTTGCTCTAAAAGAATATCATGAAGTGCTCAAAAGGGCATCCTGTAGAATTCATAATGCCATCATTCAAGCCAAGGAGCACCTCAAGGTACTTGTCCTGGTGAAGGCAAAGGCCTTCGATAGAGCGGGAGTTGGTTAACATCATCAGAAGTACTCTTTACTTTTGTGTTGTGTGCTTAATTTGTTTACATTTCAGTAATTTAATTTTGTGTGTGATTGTAGTTTGCAAATAAAGAGATGACTTAGGATACTCAGAACACTGATGAGATGAAACGGGGAATTTCGTGAAGGAACCATCATCAGGGTGTTCTATTCCTTAATATTTTTGATATATGATTTAAAATTCCTTGATGATGATGATTGTGAATAAAATATGTGTGTAAATGCTTGGTTGACCATTAAAGTTTAGGGACGTTTTTTTTAAATAAGTACAAACTGATTTAAAAAAAAAAGAAACAAGAAAAGAAAACAAACTTTAACGACATTATAGATTATGCATATTGGTTGTTTATTTTTAAAATTAATAGGCAAGAGTTTAATTTGTATATTAAATTGTAGTTATGCCTAGATTTTATAATGGAAATCGAGTAGTTAATCCTAGGACTTGCATTTTAAAACACTATTTACATTTAACGGCAGTTAACCATGTAAATGATTAAGGGTATCGTTTCTTGAGTGAAGAAAATTGCACATTTTATGCAATTTAAGTGTTTTGGGCACGGAGTTTGGGGATGCATGGAGTCGAGCTTGCATGATGCCTTTTTCATTAGATTCATAGTGGATTCTCCAACCTAAACTAAAATGCACTAGTTTTCCATTTTATTTGCTTATTTTCATTGTAGTATATTTCGTTTTGTTTGTTTCCATTGTAGATATCATTTTGTTTTATTATTTGATTTAATTTGAATATTTTCAATATTTCTTTGAAGATTGCT
Source organism: Cichorium intybus (assembly GCA_023525715.1). NCBI lineage: Eukaryota > Viridiplantae > Streptophyta > Magnoliopsida > Asterales > Asteraceae > Cichorium > Cichorium intybus. The sequence goes on along the minus strand of CM042013.1, from coordinate 104,168,675 downwards.
TTTAGTGTGAGTTTATTTCACTTATACTCACCAGTAAAAAAATCAAATGTTATGGTGAGTCAAAAAAAATATACACAAAAAGATTTTATTTTTTTTGAAATTTTTATTTTGTAAATTTTGTAAGTTTGGTGTGTTATGGTGAGTCTATATATATATATATATATATATATATATATATATATATATATATATATATATATATATATATATATATATATATATATATATATATATATATATATATATATATATATATATAAAAAGATTTTATTTTATAGAAATTTGTATTTTTTATATTTTGTAAGTTTGGTATGTTACATCTGTTCTCTAAAAAAAAATACAAAAACAAAACAAAATACAAAAAAAATACAAAATAAAAAAATGAAAAAATTAAAAAAAAATAAAAGAAAAGAAAAGAGAATGATGTAGTTTGGTGTGGTTTTCTTATTTTTTGTAAATAATTTATCTAAAAAAAATCAATTGAAAAATATTTTGATCAATTTTGTACATACTGTTGGATTTTTATCTGCTTAATTTTTTTAACAGTTTGATATATATATATATATATATATATATATATATATATATATATATATATATATATATATATATATATATATATATATATATATATATATATATATATATATATATATATATATTCTTGACACTTTTGGTAGTGTGTTATATCTAGGTCGGATAGGAAATAAAGTGTACTGTTTTGTATTTTGTAGGATTTATGGTGCATTTAAGTTTAATTTCACTTCAGGCTCTAATGATATAAACGTTAAGTGTAAGTTTCGTTTATCAATGGACTGAGAAAAGCCTAAAACTTTCCCTTTACCAAGTGAGATTGCAGGGTGGGTACCAGATATATATTTTGAGCCTTTTCAAGACCTTTTGATACATGGTTAATATATTCGGGTAATGTGGATAATACGTTAACATGCAAGTTTTTAGAATTAACTGTTTTTATATGCATAACTAGAAGGCATAATTATAAATTAGGAGATAAATTAAGCTAGTGTACTAGAATTTAAAATTAGGCAGATAATATTGTAGGATCTATAATTCATTGTTATTTAAAAAATAAATAAAATAATAATTATAAGTTTGTATTTGTTGAAAGAGAAAAATTTCCCATACTTTAATTTCATTTTTCAAATATTGTAAAGTCTAATTTTTCTTATTGCTCGGGACGAGCAATGCTTAAAGTTTGGGGATGTTTAGAGATCATTTTGCGAACTCTTTTTTAGCTTTAATGATAAAATTTATCCTTAAACCTAAGACTTTACAATATTTTTGTACTTAAAAACTATGATTTGCGTTAATGTGTGCTGAAAAATTAAAAATTATGTTTTTAACGTATTTCATCATTTTAAGTCGAGAAATGAACTAAATTTGTGTGTTTTTGTTTGCAGGGCTTAACGGAAAGAAAATATATATATGTGTGTATTTTGATTTATGGGATATTCAATTTTTTTTAGATTATATATTTTTTTAAACCAATTATTTTTTATTTTAGAATTTTAGTCTTTATTATTTTCAACATTAGTTTTTTTTAGAAAAAACATTTTTATCATTTTATTTTTATTAAAACGAATTTAGTTTTGTTTTGGCATTTTATTTTATTAGTTTTAGGTTTATTTTTTATTATTTTGATAATTGTTTGTAGCTTTTATATTTTATGAAATTTATTTTTAGCTTTCTTTGTTTATATTAATTATAAACTTTTCTTTTATTTTAATTTTAGCCTTTTATTTTATTAAAACCCATTTAAAACTTTTATTTTTCAACCCTCTATATTTTATCCCAATAATTTATAATATACATATATTTATTTTTTTTTAAATTCCGAAAATCATTAATAAATAAATTTAATTTCGGATTTAATATTAAAATTATTAAGAAATATTAAAATAAAAAAAATCAAAAAGTCTCAAGCATGGGAGACAAGAGGAATAAAGTGTGCATGCTTGAATATATGATTGTATTTTGTTTCCATAAAAGCAAAGTAAAAAAAAATCAAATAAATGTTTGGTGTGTGTGTAATCGGTTGTTAAACCGATAGAAATAATAAATTGAAAAAAAATAAAATAAAAAGTGTACATGTGTGATGAGTGAGTATGTATGCTTTCCAAACAAAACTTTGACCAAGAATAATAAATATTATGTGTGTGTGTGTCATGTTTAACCAAAGAGATCAAAGCAAAGAGAAGAAAAGAAGCAACAACCTTCGGCTGTTTTACTGTTGCTGTGTTTCGAGCAAGACAAAGCAATATATATATATATATATATATATATATATATATATATATATATATATATATATATATATATATATATATATATATATATATATATATATATGGTATGTTCGGCCGAGAGAAGAAAAGAAGAAAAAGAGAAGAAGATGTGTTCTTATGCTGTCCAGGTAACAAATCCACATCAAGAATTAAATGAATCAAAAGAAATTCGTGTGGGTTCGGTTATGATAGAATGAGGTGATCGAGTGTTGTATCTAACTCACATTTCCATCAAAGAAGTTAACAAATCAAAAGAAACACATGGTGGAGCTGGTAAAGCCATAAACAATTCAAAGGTAATGATATAAATACGTGAAGTTTCAGTTCAAAAAAAAAAAACCGAGTCACAAATTCTCGTAGATTAGTTTTAGTTTTAGACCCGTATCTATTTTTCTCTCTATTTTCATTAGCGAGTTCAGAAAATTTCAGTGAGTTTTAGAAGTGGTTTTGAGTGTTCCAATTCATTAAGTCAAGTTTGAAGTCAGTAAGTCATCCAATAAGTCATTAAGTTGTAATTTTCGTTTTTGATGTATTTATTAAGTTTGGAGTAAACTGGTTTGTATAATTCGTGTGGTGAGAAATTTGAAGATTTACATGCTTGAGTTTAATCAAAGTCTTCAAAGGTATGATTTTTGTTCATTTTGTTATTTTCTGTAATTTTATTTGATTTGTTTGTTATGAGTTACATGATAATTTTTGCTATAATTTTGTTAGTTGTAATAATTATGTGTGAGTAGTTAAATATAAGGTTTTGGTTGTGAACGATCAAATTGGGATTTATTTGTTGTAAATATGATTTTTATAAACTGAAATGTAAAATTATATGAGCTTCATGAATTATAAATATTAATATGTTAAAGTTTTTTAAAATCTGATCAATTTTAATTTTCAATAATATGTTGATATTTATAAAATTAATAAACTGAATATTTTGCATTTCAAGGTAAGAATGTTTTAATGTGTTTTATAATGTCATATTGATAATTACTGTTATAATATTTACAACTACTACAGAATTGACAACCTGTGGATTAGAATGTTATTATTGTTAAATATTGATATGATAATTGATTTACCAATTGGATGTCTTAACCGAAACAACTTTTGGAGATTTCATTAAACGTTGTGTGTGTTTTTCTAAAATTCATTTTTTTATAAAAAACCAACGATTTGTCAAAACTGTTAAACACGACAAGGCTCCCAGTATTTCTCAGTACTAGCTAGTGTTTAATAAAAGATCATTTTTATGCATAGTAATTCTTAGGCACGCGGGGACACAACTTGGTTTACCGATAATATTGGTCAGTTTTCAAATTAGCGACAATGCCCTTAATTTGTAATTTAGTTATTTGGCTATTAGAATTAAATTAGTTTTAGATAAGTTAAATTAGATAATTTAAAGCCGAATAATTAAAATATAGATTGGTCAGTTTTTTTGATTGCGACAAGGCCCCTAATATTATTGATAAATTATAGGTTGTGATGTGTTTTTACTAAGTATTTATTATGTGTGAAATGGTAATATTTTTATTTGGTTTAACTTACCGTATAAATTTTATAGCAATAAATAATCCCAAAATAATTGTTTAGATTATTATTTAATCAGTTTCTAACCAAAGCCTTATTCGTATTGATATTTGTTAAAACTTCTGATTGTTTGTTGAATTATTGCATGGTTGATTTTTAATTATCATTTGATAAATTAATTTAGTTTATGTTGAAGTTCAAAATACAAAAAACAAACAAAATCATTTATTAAAATCAAAAGCAATATATTAAGATTACGATTAAAATTAATCCTTTCTCTGTGGGTACGATATCTGTTCTTCACCGACTATTATTACTTGTACGATCCTGTGCACTTGCAGGTCGTGTTAAACCGAATATGTTCAAACCCAAACAAGTTTTTGGCGCCGTTGCCGGGGAAAGGCAATTTAATTGAACGTAAAGTTAATATATTATGATTGTTTTATAAAATAAAAAAACACAATTTTTTTTTTTTTTACAATTTAAGTAAAAAAAATTCAAAATCAAATCAAAAGTTTTTAAATTTGTTTTAAAAATAATAAAAAATTGTAAAATTAAAAAAAAACACTCTCTATTTTTTCTATGTATAATAATAATATCCAGTTTTATAATGAGGCTGATCAGATGCCTAATTTTAATGAGAGTTTTTAAGGATTTAGTGAACAAAGTGGAATTTCTAATGAATACAGTCTCAGTTATCAATATGGAAACTATCCTAGTTTTCAATATGAAGAGACTCGATGTCTGCAGCATCACGACTTTTTTTGGGATAGTCAGCATCAACAAAATTATTTGTATGAGGAACAAAACACTTACTTTGATAACTATAATCCTTTTCCTGAAAACAATTATCATACAAAGCATCAATTTTATTCTGATAATTTCCAGCCTTATTTTGAAAATTCTTACGAGCCAGAACCTGTTACTGAACAAACACAGTTTGAGAAGATGTTAGTAGATTATATAAAAGATAATAATACACGATTAGATAATTTGCAAATCCAAGTAGAAGAAATGACTAAGGCATTAACTTCACAGGAGCCCGAGTCATCTTCTTCTACCAATCCAAATACTAATGCATATTATGACTATTGTGATGATAGCACTTCTTCGAGTAAGTGTGATATTCACGAGGACTCGTATAGGACAGAACTTGAGCTTAACGAGACTTTTGAGTCTAATATCATAGAGGAGTTTAGAGAGTCAGAAAAAGAAGAGGAGGCAGAAGTTTTAGAAAAAAATGTTCTTGACCAACCTTCCAATAAGTTTGGAAGTTATTTTTTGAAGGTTGCTCTAAAAGAATATCATGAAGTGCTCAAAAGGGCATCCTGTAGAATTCATAATGCCATCATTCAAGCCAAGGATCACCTCAAGGTACTTGTCCTGGTGAAGGAAAAGGCCTTCGATAGAGCGGGAGTTGGTTAACATCATCAGAAGTACTCTTTACTTTTGTGTTGTGTGCTTAATTTGTTTACATTTCAGTAATTTAATTTTGTGTGTGATTGTAGTTTGCAAATAAAGAGATGACTTAGGATACTCAGAACACTGATGAGATGAAACGGGGAATTTCGTGAAGGAACCATCATCAGGGTGTTCTATTCCTTAATATTTTTGATATATGATTTAAAATTCCTTGATGATGATGATTGTGAATAAAATATGTGTGTAAATGCTTGGTTGACCATTAAAGTTTAGGGACGTTTTTTTTAAATAAGTACAAACTGATTTAAAAGAAAAAAGAAACAAGAAAAGAAAACAAACTTTAACGACATTATAGATTATGCATATTGGTTGTTTATTTTTAAAATTAATAGGCAAGAGTTTAATTTGTATATTAAATTGTAGTTATGCCTAGATTTTATAATGGAAATCGAGTAGTTAATCCTAGGACTTGCATTTTAAAACACTATTTACATTTAACGGCAGTTAACCATGTAAATGATTAAGGGTATCGTTTCTTGAGTGAAGAAAATTGCACATTTTATGCAATTTAAGTGTTTTGGGCACGGAGTTTGGGGATGCATGGAGTCGAGCTTGCATGATGCCTTTTTCATTAGATTCATAGTGGATTCTCCAACCTAAACTAAAATGCACTAGTTTTCCATTTTATTTGCTTATTTTCATTGTAGTATATTTCGTTTTGTTTGTTTCCATTGTAGATATCATTTTGTTTTATTATTTGATTTAATTTGAATATTTTCAATATTTCTTTGAAGATTGCTTTTAGTGTGAGTTTATTTCACTTATACTCACCAGTAAAAAAATCAAATGTTATGGTGAGTCAAAAAAATATACACAAAAAGATTTTATTTTTTTTGAAATTTGTATTTTGTAAATTTTGTAAGTTTGGTGTGTTATGGTGAGTCAATATATATATATATATATATATATATATATATATATATATATATATATATATATATATATATATATATATATATATATATATATATATATATATATATATATATATATACAAAAAGATTTTATTTTATAGAAATTTGTATTTTTTATATTTTGTAAGTTTGGTATGTTACATCTGTTCTCTAAAAAAATACAAAAACAAAACAAAATACAAAAAAAATACAAAATAAAAAAATGAAAAAATTAAAAAAAAATAAAAGAAAAGAAAAGAGAATGATGTAGTTTGGTGTGGTTTTCTTATTTTTTGTAAATAATTTATCTAAAAAAAATCAATTGAAAAATATTTTGATCAATTTTGTACATACTGTTGGATTTTTATCTGCTTAATTTTTTTAACAGTTTGATATATATATATATATATATATATATATATATATATATATATATATATATATATATATATATATATATATATATATATATATATATATATATATATATATATATATATATAGAGTCCGTTTCAAGGAAGAACCAATATTTTCCTAGGAACCGTAGGAACTTTTTGACTGAATTTTTTTTTTCAAAAAAAAAGACATAATACATCTAGTCGCTTATATTTAAGACTTTTTGTCAAAAAAATTTGAAAAATAATATGTATGCACGAAATGTGCATATATGCATTTTTTTCGCAAATGTGTATATGATCACGTTTCGTGCATATGTGCACATTTTGTGTATATATATTATTTTTATCAATTTTTTTTACAAAAGGTCTTAAATATAAGTGATTAGGTGTATTATGACATTTTTTTTGAAAAAAAAAATTCAGTAAAAAAGTTCCTACGGTTCCTAGGAAAATATTGGTTCCCATTTGATATTTAGTCTATATATATATATATATATATATATATATATATATATATATATATATATATATATATATATATATATATATATATATATATATATATATATATATATTCTTGACACTTTTGGTAGTGTGTTATATCTAGGTCGGATAGGAAATAAAGTGTACTGTTTTGTATTTTGTAGGATTTATGGTGCATTTAAGTTTAATTTCACTTCAGGCTCTAATGATATAAACGTTAAGTGTAAGTTTCGTTTATCAATGAACTGAGAAAAGCCTAAAACTTTCCCTTTACCAAGTGAGATTGCAGGGTGGGTACCAGATATATATTTTGAGCCTTTGCAAGACCTTTTGATACATGGTTAATATATTCGGGTAATGTGGATAATACGTTAACATGCAAGTTTTTAGAATTAACTGTTTTTATATGCATAACTAGAAGGCATAATTATAAATTAGGAGATAAATTAAGCTAGTGTACTAGAATTTAAAATTAGGCAGATAATATTGTAGGATCTATAATTCATTGTTATTTAAAAAATAAATAAAATAATAATTATAAGTTTGTATTTGTTGAAAGAGAAAAATTTCCCATACTTTAATTTCATTTTTCAAATATTGTAAAGTCTAATTTTTCTTATTGCTCGGGACGAGCAATGCTTAAAGTTTGGGGATGTTTAGAGATCATTTTGCGAACTCTTTTTTAGCTTTAATGATAAAATTTATCCTTAAACCTAAGACTTTACAATATTTTTGTACTTAAAAACTATGATTTGCGTTAATGTGTGCTGAAAAATTAAAAATTATGTTTTTAACGTATTTCATCATTTTAAGTCGAGAATGAACTAAATTTGTGTGTTTTTGTTTGCAGGGCTTAACGGAAAGAAAATATATATATGTGTGTATTTTGATTTATGGGATATTCAATTTTTTTTAGATTATATATTTTTTTAAACCAATTATTTTTTATTTTAGAATTTTAGTCTTTATTATTTTCAACATTAGTTTTTTTTAGAAAAAACATTTTTATCATTTTATTTTTATTAAAACGAATTTAGTTTTGTTTTGGCATTTTATTTTATTAGTTTTAGGTTTATTTTTTTATTATTTTGATAATTGTTTGTAGCTTTTATATTTTATGAAATTTATTTTTAGCTTTCTTTGTTTATATTAATTATAAACTTTTCTTTTATTTTAATTTTAGCCTTTTATTTTATTAAAACCCATTTAAAACTTTTATTTTTCAACCCTCTATATTTTATCCCAATAATTTATAATATACATATATTTATTTTTTTTTAAATTCCGAAAATCATTAATAAATAAATTTAATTTCGGATTTAATATTAAAATTATTAAGAAATATTAAAATAAAAAAAATCAAAAAGTCTCAAGCATGGGAGACAAGAGGAATAAAGTGTGCATGCTTGAATATATGATTGTATTTTGTTTCCATAAAAGCAAAGTAAAAAAAAATCAAATAAATGTTTGGTGTGTGTGTAATCGGTTGTTAAACCGATAGAAATAATAAATTGAAAAAAAATAAAATAAAAAGTGTACATGTGTGATGAGTGAGTATGTATGCTTTCCAAACAAAACTTTGACCAAGAATAATAAATATTATGTGTGTGTGTGTCATGTTTAACCAAAGAGATCAAAGCAAAGAGAAGAAAAGAAGCAACAACCTTCGGCTGTTTTACTGTTGCTGTGTTATATATATATATATATATATATATATATATATATATATATATATATATATATATATATATATATATATATATATATATATATATATATATATATATATATATATATATATGGTATGTTCGGCCGAGAGAAGAAAAGAAGAAAAAGAGAAGAAGATGTGTTCTTATGCTGTCCAGGTAACAAATCCACATCAAGAATTAAATGAATCAAAAGAAATTCGTGTGGGTTCGGTTATGATAGAATGAGGTGATCGAGTGTTGTATCTAACTCACATTTCCATCAAAGAAGTTAACAAATCAAAAGAAACACATGGTGGAGCTGGTAAAGCCATAAACAATTCAAAGGTAATGATATAAATACGTGAAGTTTCAGTTCAAAAAAAAAACCGAGTCACAAATTCTCGTAGATTAGTTTTAGTTTTAGATCCGTATCTATTTTTCTCTCTATTTTCATTAGCGAGTTCAGAAAATTTCAGTGAGTTTTAGAAGTGGTTTTGAGTGTTCCAATTCATTAAGTCAAGTTTGAAGTCAGTAAGTCATCCAATAAGTCATTAAGTTGTAATTTTCGTTTTTGATGTATTTATTAAGTTTGAAGTAAACTGGTTTGTATAATTCGTGTGGTGAGAAATTTGAATATTTACACGCTTGAGTTTAATCAAAGTCTTCAAAGGTATGATTTTTGTTCATTTTGTTATTTTCTGTAATTTTATTTAATTTGTTAGTTATGAGTTACATGATAATTTTTGCTATAATTTTGTTAGTTGTAATAATTATGTGTGAGTAGTTAAATATAAGGTTTTGGTTGTGAACGATTAAATTGGGATTTATTTGTTGTAAATATGATTTTTATAAACTGAAATGTAAAATTATATGAGTTTCATGAATTATAAATATTAATATGTTAAAGTTATTTAAAATCTGATCAATTTTAATTTTCAGTAATATGTTGATATTTATAAAATTAATAAATTGAATATTTTGCATTTCAAGGTAAAAATGTTTTAATGTGTTTTATAATGTCATATTGATAATTACTGTTATAATATTTACAAACACTACAGAATTGACAACCTGTGGATTAGAATGTTATTATTGTTAAATATTGATATGATAATTAATTTACCAATTGGATGTCTTAACCGAAACAACTTTTGGAGATTTCATTAAAAATTGTGTGTGTTTTTCTAAAATTCATTTTTTTTATAAAAAACCAACGATTTGTCAAAACTGTTAAACACGACAAGGCTCCCAGTATTTTCCAGTACTAGCTAGTGTTTAATAAAAGATCATTTTTATGCATAGTAATTCTTAGGCACGCGGGGACACAACTTGGTTTACCGATAATATTGGTCTGTTTTCAAATTAGCGACAAGGCCCTTAATTTGTAATTTAGTTATTTGACTATTAGAATTAAATTAGTTTTAGATAAGTTAAATTAGATAATTTAGAGCCGAATAATTAAAATATAGATTGGTCAGTTTTTTTGATTGCGACAAGGCCCCTAATATTATTGATAAATTATAGGTTGTGATGTGTTTTTACTAAGTATTTATTATGTGTGAAATGGTAATATTTTTAATTGGTTTAACTTACCATATAAATTTCATAACAATAAATAATCCCAAAATAATTGTTTAGATTATTATTTAATCAGTTTCCAACCAAAGCCTTATTCGTATTGATATTTGTTAAAACTTGTGATTGTTTGTTGAATTATTGCGTGGTTGATTTTTAATTATCATTTGATAAATTAATTTAGTTTATGTTGAAGTTCAAAATACAAAAAACAAACAAAATCATTTATTAAAATCAAAAGCAATATATTAAGATTACGATTAAAATTAATCCTTTCTCTGTGGGTAAGATATCTGGTCTTCACCGACTATTATTACTTGTACGATCCTGTGCACTTGCAGGTCGTGTTAAACCGAATAGGTTTAAACCCAAACAGTGGTACAAATTCACTCATCACCAAATCCTTACTTTCAACTTTTTCAAAATTTTCAAAAATTACAGGGTCGGGGGTAATATTGTCATCTACACCCCCTTCCCCAAAACATCGGCAATTTCAAAAATTTTAGGAATCGTTGGGCTGGGATCTGTACTATCACTTACAGCCCCCTCCACAACATCCTCATCACTCAAATTGTCTGGAGATGGTATAGATTCACACATCACCAGATCAACATTACTAGTACTTTCAAAAACATCAAAAACATCAAAGGTTGCTGAGTCAGAAGTAGCATTGTCACCTACAACCTCTTCCTCAAAAACCGTTTCGACCATCTCAAGGGTCTCTTGACTTTTCCTAAGTCTATGCCCTTCCATCACATATTCAGGTGATGCAGGTTCACACACAGTATCATTGGTGTAAAAATCACTCGCCTCAGGTTATGGCGAGGGTGATGAACATTTCCAGTTTTCCTCTAACTTATCTAATGAAACTTGCAATTTTTCAAGAGCTTCAGCCTGGTCCTTCTGCACTTGGTAGGTGTTATACATGAGTACCCAAAGTTGGGCCCAAGTTACAGGATTCTCAGGTTGTGATGACTCCTCGGTCCGCCATCCATTGTCATTGAATGATCCATTGTAGTAATCATCATCGTAATAGGTTTCGGCCGGATTTTCATAATACTCATAATACTGATCTGGGTACATGTAATCGCCCATTATGAAGACGTACAAATACCAAAAATCATCAAACTAAAATCAAACATCAAAAATCAGAAAACAGATCCTACAGATCTCCTACTCTCAAGCTCCCAACTCCCCGGCAACGGCGCCAAAATTTGACATCGCAGCGGTCGTCATGCGGTCAAAAATAAGAAAATAGCTAACACACACACTTAGCACAGTGGAAGTCAGGGTCGATCCACAGGAGTTACGTGGTCGAGACAGGTGACAGATTACCAACTGCAGTGTCACGCTACAGTCAGAGGACCTAGTTCCTAATTAATCCAAAACAATCCTAAAAGAACAATAACTAAAACAATTCCAAGCAAGCATTAACTAAACTAATCTACTAACTAAACCTTGTTACCTACTAAAATCAGAAGTACATCTCCAATTCAGAAGCAATCAAAGGCAATCCAAACATCAACACAATCCAATTACTCAAAAAAAAAATCATTCACAAGCATAAACACCGAAAAACTAAGCAATTAACATAAACCAAATGATTATCATTAACCAAATCAGATCCAACAAGTTCAAAACAGTAACCAAACTTATTAAAAACAGAAACAAAGACTCAATGTCAATGGTTGTCACTCCCAAAGACACTAGCCACTATCACTAACTATTTAACTAATTGAAAATTAAAGATAAAAACATGAAAATACCAAAAGATGGTTGTTGAAGCTAATCTTGGAGTCAAAGAGCCTTGGGAGTCGATTTCACACCAGGTCTTCGCTAATTTTTTCGACCTAAAAGCCTTTATTTATAGTTTCAAAAATCACGAGGCCGCGCCGCGCACAAGTGAATTCCGCGGCGCGGGTATGGGTTTATACCCGTTTTTTCGGAATTTGAATTCTTTCCACCGCCTCATATCCGCGTCGTGCCTTTGTGAATCCCGCGGCGCGCGTGCGAATTCGACTAATTTGCCTTTACCTTCAACTTCTTCCATTTTGTACGCTTTTAGCCCCTGTTTACACCATTTCTTTCCAAACTAGCACTGGCACAAAAAGTGAGAATACCACGATGTATATGATATAAATTCACTAAGAATAGGGCTCAACAATGACTAAAATACTTGATATTACTAGGCATTGTCAGAGTGGCAGGGGTAATAACAGCATGGTTGTGGTGATGGCTTTTCCGCTTCTTTTTGTCATGTCGGTGTGAGGACTCGGACTTGACAATTAGGAGAGTCTCAAGGGTCGGCTTTTCAGTTGACATCTTTAAACCCTTGCGTGGGAGGACACCATCATTCACATTGTCCTCGTTGAGTTGACCTGCTATTTCAATAGCAGATTCTAGGGTAGATGGCCTACTGCTGGTCACCGAATCACGGATCTGGCGCGATAACCCTTTGATTTAGCTGCGTATTGCAGTTTTCATAAGTTGAACCATGTGAGGTAGGAGTTTTGAGAGATCATGGAATCTATTTGTGTAGGTCGCGTTGTCGCCTCCCACCTGTTTCACATTCCAGAATTCCTCCTCGAGAGTTTGCAATTTACTGTCATGGCAGAACTTCTCCATCATGCGTTCCTTTAGTGTTGACCATGTCATTCCCAAGGCAACAACCTCTCATTTTGCCCGTTTTTCTAGGTTCCACCACGTGAGAGCATGACGTTGGAGGCACTCTGTGGCGTGACGGACCATCAGGTCCTCATGACACTCGCTATGGATAAAAGTACTCTCCATTTCATCGATCCATGTAAGGAGTGCGGTGGCACCATCGATGTCTTTGAAGTAAGGCGGATTGCAGTTACGAAAGTGCTTAAACGAGCAACGAGGAGTGGTTGCTGGAGCTTGTGGCTGAAGAGCTTGAAGTTGGGTTGCAATTTTTGGGATGACGTTTGCTACCTCCTTGTCGATAAGAGCGGCTAGCCTTCGGTTGCTGTGAGCAGCGTATGGGGGTCGTAATGCCATCTACGAGAAACACGCATATGGACTTGTGAGTTATTTGTAAATTGATTATGGAAATTAAGTTTGTAGACATTGTTGGGTAAAATTATTGTAAAACACTTATTGGGCCATGGTTAGGAGTGTTGGGCACCTTTTGGGCTTTCCATAGGTACTAAATGTGAAGCATGTAGCACTTACATGGGCCCCCACAATACTAAGTTTTCTCATGTTTTTCCCACTTCTAGGCTTATTAGTGAACTTAATAGTCCAATGAGTTAGCCATTTTGGAGTGTATCATTTCGGATATGTTTGATAAGGTCGGGTATTTTGATGGCTCAAAAGTAATGTGAATGACGCGCTTTGGCCTATAGGTTTGGGAACTCTCGCCTTTGGTCCCCAGGTAAGCAAACTGGTCCCTCGGTTGATTGGGATGTATACGAATGCTTGCCTAGTCAGGACTTTCGGGCTACCGGCACCTCCCCCTTCCAGTTACTACACGTCTATTACTATGACCCTACCCAACTAGAGTAGATGACTTTGAATTTACTATGAGCTTTAAGGAATATATATGTATATACAATTTTTTTTTTTGGAAACTACTTGAGTATGTGTGTGATTTTCAGAGAAAGAGGAGAAAATTCACAAGTGTTTGCACACATATAAGTGTCAGGAGTAATACGTAAGCACATAAGGGAGCAATTAGCACACAAAGGTATTCCTAGGATTTTCTAAGTGCGAATTGCATACAGTTGTGTGTGTATTTTATAAACTATCATACGAGAGGACCCTAAAGGCTATAGACTAGGTCAAGGCAATTAACCTAATTCCCTATAGTCAAGGGCTCTGATACCAATCTGTCACACCCTGATCCTTGGCGGAATCGATCAAGGCATGATATATTGTTCAAAGTCTCATGACAACTATATTATAATATGATTAGATTCAATTAAATACTAAGTATGCAAACAAGATCCACAACATACAAATACAAATCCAAATACGAACAACATTTATTACATCAAATTTAAATAGTCTTGTGGGTTTCTAAGGAACACCCTACTTTTAATCAACTTCATTCTTCAAATCTGCATCATGGGTAAAAACAGGTCAACTACGAGAGTTGGTGAGTAATCTAGTTTTATTAAAGAAAATTGTGAGTTTGAAAAATTTATAATTTGAAATGTGTTTTTTTTTTGAAGTCGGCAAGCAAGTGTTATTGAGATAACGGTTTATAAATCAAAAACTGATTAACACATGATAACAACAACAATAAGTCCTCACCCTATATATACATATACATGTATATATATATATATATATATATATATATATATATATATATATATATATAATATTATATGTATATATATATATATATATATATATATATATATATATATATATATATATATATATATATATATATATATATATATATATATATATAGGATGGAGCATCTAATCATCATACACACTCAACCACGTGCGATCAATCACCTTAGCGTCCCAAGGCGGGATGGTCAACCCAATAGCGCTATTATTGTCCATAACGTACCTCATGAATACAGGCATATTCATGGAGATTAGACTAAAATGGTAATGCACTACAAGTACATGTAGCGTAAACAAACAATAATTATACAATTAATAATTCAGGTATAAATGACCCAACAATGTCTCAATTGTGATAAAATAATAAAGTGAAGTTGGAGACATATTAGAACCACATGATACACCCGAAAAGTATTGATAATTATAAAATATGGGGTAGATTACTCACATTAGTCCAAAACAGAATGCGCGTGTCGTATGATAGACGGCTCGGGTCAAAATGTCGTAGAACCTAATATAATTAATAGTTTTGGTTTAGGAACTGCTAAACAGGAATGGAGTATTAATAAAAATAATTACACACATATTCTTATATTAGATTAATTAACAATAATATATTTTGATTTGAATATTAAGGTATTCATTTGTTAAATGAACTTTAAATTGAATTAATTACTTTGCATAATTAATTTATATTTTCAATTTAGGCAAGATTTTAATAATTTATTATTAAAATAATAACTTGCCCAATTATAAGTATTTACAGATTTTAACAATTATTTATATGAAATAATCATTAAAAATACATTTTTACATGCTTAAATATTTAGGAAAATGGTTTTAAATAGTAAACAGTAATGAAACATTCTGAAATTATCATAAACTCATTATTTCATATAATAGTAATTACTGTAAACTTTTCATATGTTTCTGAACTATTTTAGTATTTATTTAGTATTTTAATGATTAAACAACAACAAAATTCGTGAAAAATAATAAATGATCCCCAAATATTCTGAAACTGTAACCATAGTTTTCTAATATGATATAGAGCCTATTGTAAGTATTTTGGATATTTGTGACTATGGGAAGTATTTCTTATGTTTTTCTATATTAATTAATCAATAAAATCATAAATAATAGTAACCGGTTAAGGGAAATTCGTTAAACTTTTTATTTATGATTAATATGTTATATATGATATTCTTATAAGGTTTTGTAATTTTTAGACATGCATAGCTATTTATTATAAATTTAAACCACTAAAAAATCATTAAATCAGAAAAAATAAGCAAATATTCTTAAAAAATCTATAAATTTTGTCATGGAGTCTTTATAATATTAGTAAGGTGTGAAAAATATAAAATCTAGTTTTAGACATACATAACTATATTTTGCTATTTATTTATCTTCAACAAAATAAAATACAAAATAACCATAAAAAAGTAATATAAATGCATAAAATTCATAAATTTTGTTTACTCAGTTTATGGGTCATTGCAGAATGTTCCCAGAATTTATTGACTGCAAAAAGTATTTTATGTGAATTATTGCAATATTTTATTGCAATAATTATAGTAATTCGATAAAAATAAGTTATTTTCTGAACATTTCCAGAAGTTCTTATTTTATTGATGAGATTCTGAGAAAAATCAGGTTTATACATAAAATGAGTTTTAGATATTTTGGTGGATTTAATTTGTTTCATGTATAAATTTGAAACTTTTAACAACATACCTTGATGAATGCTTCACGATGGATGAAGATTTGAGTATAATGGATTGTTCTTGGCTGAAATATGAAGCTTTCTTGGATGAATTTCGAGATTGAGAGTGAGAGAAAGAATAGAGAGGGTTTGAGTGGTGATGAGAATAATGTGTTGGGAGAAAAATAAAAGTAAAGATGATGGGTGGTGTGAGTGGGAGACCATGGGAATATCTTTTTGCTTTTGGTGGTCTTCATAATTTCCCACTAGCACAAGCATCTTCTATGTAATACAATAATTAATATAAAAGTTTTATAAAATTTAATGTAGAGTTTATAAAAATAGAGTTTTATAAAAGATAGGTTATAATTTGATTATAAAAGTCTACTTTGATTTGAAGTTTAATTATAGCATTCAAGTTTGATTATTTTAATTTAATTAGAGCATCATACTTTGATTTGATTTTAATATGGTATCATAATTTAATTTGATTATAGTTATAACGTTATACTATGCTATATTGCTATTAACATCAATTTATATCGTAGTGTATGAGTTTATTAAATTTCCAATTGGGTTGGTGTAACGCCCCGTTTTCCGTTAGGTTCGTAAATTATAAATTATTATTTTTTTAGCAAATAATAATAATAATTGTTGGAGGGTAAATTATGTCATAATAAGAAACTTATTTAAATATAGTTTTGTGCTAATTAAAAATAGGAAATCATAGTGCGAGGAGTTGTTTTGCCAAAGCTAAAAGTCGCATGGATCCACCTCCTTTTTCTTGGTGGGCGACGGGTTTGAGGAAGGTTTTTGGACTTGGTTTATTTTGTCTTGATTGGCGCCCAATTATATGGACTAGTGGTTAGGGCAAGCCTAGAACATTCTCACTAGCCATGAAACATTTACACTCTCTCAACTCCCTCTTGTTTGTTGCTGCTGCTGAAAGTCTTGGAAGAAAGGAGCAAGTTCGATTGATATTTGTCAAGGTAGTAGCGAGTGAAGTGGATGGTCCAAAGATTCACACTAGGGGTAACAAGTTCCATTCTTTTTGCCTTTCTCTTTTTCTTCTAGCCGATTCATGCATATACACACACATCCTCGTGTGTGCTCGTGTATGTGTATGAGTGTTCATGATTTGTATGGCTGAAACTTTAGTATTCTACCTCAATTTTTCTGTTGTTGGAAATGTTATCGAATCTATTTCAGACCTTAAAGGTCTTAACCTAGGTCTTATTGAGTTTGGGGGTTGAAACTCTAGACCCTAAGGTCATTTTTAGGATTTTCGTATTTTTCACTGTTTTGGACCTGTTTTAGTAATATCATATAAAATCATGAGTTTATCCAATTACGTTGCGTTTTATGTCCTTGAATTGGTAATTGAGTCTAGTTTGTTCCCTTAAAATGTTATGAATTGATTCAGAACCTAAGTCGTTTAGAATTGTCCATTTCCATTGACCGGTCCAACTTCTGTCATATTCAGTCCCCTGCCTTTGGAAAATCACTACAAATTGTATAAAAATCATCTAGGGGTGAGGTCAGTGGAATTAGTTTAGGTTGGAAGTCTAGTTTGTCCTTAGCAAAATTCAGAATCCGGTTCTTAATCCATTTAGAGAGACTATTATTTCTTTAAGGTGTGGTCCAGCTTGTTGATTGATCACATCAGTCCACTTGAGAAATTCACCATTAACTCTAGAAAAATGGAAATGACTTGAGGTCAAGCCCTGTAGTCTTATCTTAGTGTCTAGTTAATGTCATATTTTTATTAGAGCCTAATGATGATACTTCCTAGGTTCAAAGATGCAAACTTTGCAACCTGGTCCAAAATTCAGCATGCTGTCAAGGTTTAAATGTGGGTGTGAGTCATAGTTATGACTAAGGGTGGTACAAAAGGGTATTTAACACTTATAAAATGACAAGTATAAGTATGTCATAACTATTAACATTGGTGAATTAAATATAAGAAGTTAATGGCCTCATGTGTGACGTATGATACAAGTATCTATATATAAAGCAAGGTTAGCTAGTATGCGTTGTAGTAACTTATTATACCTTATAGGAGTATAAGGTGTGTGCTTTTGAGATTAGTTGGATTCGCGGAGTTGCCGCACGAATTTCTGCATTACCGAATCGAGGTGAGTTTATCACTACATTGTGTGGACGTTATATGTGACTTACTATAGTTATGTGTGCTGGTAATATGTTTGTTGATATTACTAAGCTGTGTGTATCTTGTTAATATTAGACATTCCTATTATAGTTTCTCTTACTTGGGATTGGTGTGTAGTCCCATATGGAGAAACTTGGTGTAAATGGCATTTTAACCATTCTTGGTGAACATAAGGTTGGTGTTAAACCTTATTTGGTGATCCTTATAGATAAAACGGTGTTGAAAGCAATGGTGATATTGCTTTGGTGTTGCATGATCTGTAAAGACATGCGTATGGCGATATTTAGTAAAATGGTGAACTGGGTATATTAGGGATTCCTAACAAGATGTACTGAGCGGATACGCATGGCTCGCGAACAGAGTATGCGTGGCTCGAAATGCTGAGTAAGGGAGTATAACTCAATGTACTGGGTAGAGTAGACTATGTGTTTATTTTACTGTGTTGTATGGTTGTATTTTTCCTTATAGGGATAAGGTATGTGTAATTGATATGCTGTGTAGGTGTTGGAACTCACTAAGCTTTGTGCTTAACCTTTCCCTATTAAATTACTATTTCAGGTTTTATAGGTGGAAATGACGACTAGGCATCACGGGTACACACTGATCCCGCTTATTTGGAGATTTTTATGCGGTGAATTGATGTTAAAATGTTTTCAAATGCCTTCATAAGGTTAAATATTGAATAAAGTGATATTGATTAAATGAAAATGTTTTTCTTAACAATTTTAAATTTGTGATAAAAACTGGGACGTTACAGTTGGGTTGAGCCGAATCCATTTTAGGCGGATGTCACACTAACCGGTATGGGGCATTTGCTACTGGTGTGGCTCCGAGGATCAAATCGATCCTAAATTCGATTTGTCGAGCGGGCGGTACTCCTGGAAGATCTTCTAGGAATACATCGGGGAAGTTGCAGACCTTAGGAATATCTTTGATGCTTTTTACTTCTTTCTTTTCTTCCACTACGTGGGCTAAGAACGCCAGACATCTTTTCTGTAGATATTTTCTGGCTTTGATGCATGACACCATTCGAAGGTTGGTGTTGGGTTTTTCGCCGTAAACAACGAAGGTCTTTTCATTTGGTAAATGAAGTCGGATTCCCCGTTCGTAACACATGATGTCAGCATGATGTGGAATTAGCCAATCTATTCAGACAATTACGTCGAAACTTCCTATTCTAACAAGCATTAAGTTGATTGAAAAGGGGTGATTGTCAAGAGTAAGTACAGTTTATGTATATTTCTTTGGTACTTTCTGTTTTACCGTTTGCCATCTCTACTGTAAATGTTTTGTTAAGTGGTTGAGGTTTTTGTTTTAGTAGGTGTTTAAATTTTTGACTCATGAAACTCCTCTCTGCTCCACTGTTGAATAGTATACAAGCATAAGAGTCATTGGCGAGAAACGTACCGTGACCACATTGGGATCCTCCACTGCCTCCGTGCGTCCCATTGCTAGGACTTTCCCGTTTTTCCCGACAGTCCTGTTTCTCGGGTAATCCCGTTTAAAATGTCCCATTTCTCCGCACCCATAGCACGTTTGGCTCATCCCGGCATTTGAACTCTGGGTGGTCTGTTGGGTCGGTGCTTTGCAGTATTTTGAAGTGTGTCCGCTCTTTCCACAGTTAGTGCACTGCATATCCCTACAAGCTCCGTGGTGGTGGTAGTTGCACTTGTTACACTTGGGTAAGGTTCCACCATATGGTTTGTTTTGTGCTGGAGCAGTAGGGATAGTAGCGGCATGGACTGTTACTGCTTGTTGCCTTTTAGAGTTTCCTTGGTTTTGCTGATCTCTTCCCCTACTCCAGGATTTTCTCTTGTGGTCTTTTCCTTTAGGTGGTTCGGATTTGATCGTCATGGTGCCTTGGCGAACCCTATGGTCAATTAGTCGTTGAGCGTTTAGCACTGTCGTACGTGGCGGGGCTTACTGATTCCACGTTTCCTTGAATTAGAGGGGATAGTCCCCAGATATAACGCTCCACCTTCACAGATTCTGGTGTGACCTGTGAGGGGCAAAGGGTTGCCAGGTCGTTGAACCTGTTGGTGTAAGTGGTTATATCCGCCTCTTTCATGGTAAGGTTCCACAATTCTTGCTCCAATTTCTGAACCTCCCCTCTGGGATAGCACTCTTTCATCAGCATGGTCTTTAGTTCTTCCCAACTCATTGAGTTGGCTACGGGAAGTGTCAGGGACTTAACATGACCTTTCCACCGGACATGGTCGTATCAACAAAAGTACAAGCGGCGAATTTGACTTTGAATTCCTCGGGGCACGTAGAAATATCGAATATCGACTCGGTTTTCTCGATCCACCTTGTAAGTACGATAACACCTCCAGTTCCATGGAAAGTCACAGGTTTGCAATTCGTGAAATCTTTGTATGTACATACTCGCGGGTGGCTCGGTGTCTCTCCGTTTGTAGAATCATTAGTGTCGTTCCTACTCCCGCTTCCGTTTGTTCTATTTGGGTTTATCTGGGCAATTGCAGCTGCCACAGCGGCGGTTACAGCAGCTTGGAAGGTAGCAGCATCCATCATTGGTGTCTCTGGCGTTTCTGTTGGGGTACTCCAAGTGGTCATTCGTGTAGGTGGCATACTTCTGCCACAAGGAATCATGATTGGATGATGGTCATTTTTTAGAAGATTTATTAGGAATAAGATGTTAATTTGTGTATGGGGATTTACATTACGTGTTTCTTTTTATTCTCTCTTTATTAAAAGTTACATGCACGTTTTTAATATCATGCATGTGCATCAATATTGACTTGGTCACACAAAATATACTAATCACACATTTCATAACATCATACATTTTAAATAACATGGAAAATTTTGACCTTCTAAAGGGGTCTACTGCACATAGAGTAAAAAGGGTAACATGACGGCTCCCAAAAGTGACATTGTTTGGTGTGGGAATGCCTACTCATGATAAACAGGCAGCACGTAAGGCAAGCTAATGGGTTCCTAAGTTATAACAAAATTTGAGTAATGAGGAAACTACTTAGGGGGAATTGGGTCCCCTCATTCTCCGGAGTTCGGCCACTTGTGCCCTAAGCTCCGCCGTTTCTCGCATGGCCCGTTCGGCCCTCAGCTCCATGCTCCGGAGGTCCTCCCTTGTATCTCTGACGGTGTCCCATAGTGTCTCCAATCTTGATATGGTCCGTTTGTGGGTCTCGTCGAGGCATCACACACGGAATGCGGTGACCTCCGTAGTGGCTGTCAAGTCAAGGACTTGGCTGGCGGTAGCCCTGGCCTGGTCATGGCTCCACTTTTACATGTGCTCCGCCCAGGTTGGCGTTGGACCCTGGTGAGATTCATCTATCAGTAATGGATGTTGGACGGGCAGTGTCACACCCCGATCCTTGGCGGAATCGATCAAGGCGTGATATATTGTTCAAAGTCTCATGACAACTATGTTATGATATGATTAGATTCAATTAAGTACTAAGTATGCAAACAAAATCCACAACATACAAATACAAATCCAAATACAACAACATTGATTACATCAAATTTAAATAGTCTTGTGGGTTTCTAAGGTACACCCCACTTTTCATCAACTTCATTATTCAAATCTGCATCATGGGTAAAAACAGGTCAACTACGAGAGTTGGTGAGTAATCTAATTTTATTAAAGAAAATTGTGAGTTTGAATAATTTGAAATTTGTTTTCTTTTGAAGTTGGCAAGCAAGTGTTATTGAGATAACAGTTTATAAATCAAAAATTGATTAACAAATGATAACAACAACAATAAGTCCTCACCCTATATATACACATATATGTATATATATATATATATATATATATATATATATATATATATATATATATATATATATATATATATATATATATATATATATATATATATATATATATATATATATATAGGATGGAGCATCTAATCATCATACACACTCAACCACGTGCAATCAATCACCTTAGCGTCCCAAGGCGGGGTGGTCAACCCAATAGCGCTATTATTGTCCATAACGTACCTCAAGAATACGTGCATAGTCATGGAGATTAGACTAAAAATGGTAATGCACTATAAGTACATGTAGCGTAAACAAACAATAATTATACAAATAATGATTCATGTATAAATGTCCCAACAATGTCTCAATTGTGTTAAAATAATAAAGTGGAGTTGGAACATATTAGAACCACATGATACACCCCAAAAGTATTGTAAATTATAAAATATGGGGTAGATTACTCACATTAGTCCAATAAGGAATGCGCGTGTTGTACGATAGACGGCTCGAGTCAAAATATCGTAGAACCTAATATAATTAATAGTTTTGGCTTAGGAATCGATAAACGGGAATATAGTATTAATAAAAATAATTAGACACATATTATTATATTAGATGAATTAACAATAATCTAAATTTTGTTTTGAATATTAATGTATTCATATGTTAAATGAATTTTAAATTGAATTAATTACTTTGCTTAATTAATTTATATCTTCACTTTTGCAAGATTTTAATAATTTCTTATTAAAATTATAACTAGTCAAATTATAAGTATTTACAGATTTTATATATTATAAACAATTATTTATATGAAATAATCATTAAAATGCATTTTTACATGCTTAGATATTTAGGAAAATGGTTTTAAATACTAAACAGTAATGAAACATTCTGAAATTATCCGAAAATCATTATTTCATAAAATAGTAATTACTGTAAATTTTCATATTTTTCTTAACTGCTTTAGTATTTATTTAGTATTTTAATAATTAAACCACAACAAAATTCAGGAAAAATAATAAATGATTCCCAAAAATTCTGGACAATTAACCATAGTTTCGTAACATTATATTGAGCCTACGGTAAATATTTTGGATATTTTGGACTATGGGAAGTATTTCTTATGTTTTTCATTATTAACTAATCAATAAAATCATAAATAATAGGAAAATATTAACAGAAAATCATTAGAATTTTTATTTATGATTAACATGTTATATATGATATGTTGATAAGGTTTTATAATTTTTGGACATGTGTAGATATTTATTATCAATTTAAACCATTAAATAATCATTAAATAAGGAACAATAAGCATACAATCTTACAAAAATCTGTAAATTTTGTTATGGAGTCTATAAAATGTTAATAAGGCGGGAAAAATATAAAATCTAGTTTTTAACATACATAACTATATTTTATAATTTATTTATCTACAACAAAATAAAATACAAAATAAGCATCAAACAGTAATATAAATGCATGAAACTTTATAAATCCACTTTACTAAATATATGGGTTGTTCCAAAAATTTCCCAGAATTTATTGATTGCAAAACGTATTTTATGTGAATTATTGCCCTGTTTTATTGCAATAATTATAGTAATTCAATAAAAATAAGTTATTTTCTGAAAATTTGCAGAACTTCTTATTTTGTTGATGGGATCCTGAGAAAAATCAGGTTTATGCATAAAATGAGTTTTAGATAGTTTGCTGGATTTAATTTGTTTCATTCATGAATTTGAGACTTTTAACAACATACCTTGATGAATGCTTCAAGAGGGATGAAGATTTTAGTATATTGGAGTGTTCTTGGCTGAAATATGAAGATTTCTAGGAGGAATTTCGAGATTGAGAGTGAGAGAAACAATACATATGGTTTGAGCGGTGATGAGAATAATGTGTTGGGAGGAAAATGAAAGGAAAGATGATGGGAGGTGTGAGTGGGAGACAATGGGAATAAACTTTTATTTTTGGTGGTCTTCATAATTCCCCACTAACACAAGTATCTTAAGAGTTTTATAAAATTTAATGTAGTGTTTATAAAAATAGAGTTTTATAAAAAAATAGGTTATTATTTGATTATAACAATCTACTTTGATTTGAAGTTTAATTATAGCATTCAAGTTTGATTTTTTTAATTTAATTAGAGTATCATACTTTGATTTGATTTTAATATGGTATCATAATTTAATTTGATTATAGTTATAACGTTATACTATGCTATATTATTATTAACGTCAATTTATATCGTAGTGTAAGAGTTTTGATCCTATTAGCGTCAAGAAATCTCGAGTAGGGTTTATTAAATTTCCAATTGGGTTGGGTTGACCCAAATCCATTTTAGGCGGATGTCACAGGCAGCACTCTCTTGCGAGGAGTGCGCATCCATAAAGGGCCGTTGGGATGACGGTATACCTCGAAACTTGGTGCCGGTGGTGGCACGTGCATGTTAAGGGCGGGGTAACGGGGTTGACGATCTCCGATTCACCATCAGATTCCTCTTCTTCCTCCTCTCCCCACGGGTCTTCCCCTTCAAACATTTCCTCCGGTTCCTCTTCCGGAACTTCTTCCGGGTCCTCTTCCGGAACTTCATTAATCCATCCATTGTTTCCCTCTTCTAGGTAGTAGGGATCTCCAGGCAAATGAAATCCGGCCATGTTGTCTGTATGAGAAAGAGGGTATAAGAAGCACATACCTAAAGTACTAAGTATCTAACTTTATAGTATTTACAAAATACTCCTATAGTACTTTAACTCTTGGCATTTGATAATTTAATTATTGATGGGTGTCCTGACTTGTTGTTACCACGACTATTCCTAAGTTTCCATTAGTCATATTTTAGACCAGTACAGTTGATCAGGCTCTACCTATCTTAGGCATGACTACCTAAAAACTTAGGCCTACTCATAGTGTCCAATTTGTCCTAACACCTTAGATGTTCTTCGTTATAATATCGTTCTAGCGATACTTATATACTTTTATAAATGTATCGTTGAATACTTTAATAGTATTTTCGTGTGAACATATTTTGAGAGTCTTAGTCCCATTGTATTTATAGTTGTATATCTTTTAAATGGGTTGATATACTGAATTCACTATAAACAATTCTCTGATACCAATCTGTCACACCCTCAAACCGTAATGGCAGAAAAGTTCGAGGGTGGATGACTTCATGTACGATATCATAACAACGTCAAGCAATAATGAATCCAAGCAATCACAACCATCATAATATAATTGTAAAAGTTACATAAGTTCAATGTTGTTGTTTCTGTTACAATTACATAAGATTCAAAAAATACATAATTTATGATGTCATAGCGTCTCATCGTCATTGCTTGCGAACCTGTTTACTGGTTTCCTGAGAATACAAGTAGTTTGAAAAGCGTCAACAATAAAGTTGGTGAGTTCATAAGTATTTTGTATAGAATTCCCTTTGTGATAAATCGTAGCTTTGAAAATTCAAGAAAATCCAATATTTTCTATATTTAGAAACGTAGTAAGTTTGAAAACCCAAAGATTTTAATGTAGGTTAATAAGTAGCACTTATAAAAGAAAATGTAAGTTTTTAACGTAAACATTCATTAAGGGGTGAATCGTTTTTCCATTGTGAGGCGTCCTATAACCATACTATAGACTAGTTGGCCTGCTGCGACGTTCTTCAGGCGTCGGAAATGTTATGACAGTTGTCACCTCAGACCTGCCGGTCTAGCTGTAGCTAACAGCTCAGGTGCGGGGTTGTCAATCTCGTATATATCTATACACAATGTCACGCTCTCTTACCGAGATTCTGGTTATAAATTTCAGGACTTATAGTGTAAGTACTAAAAAGTACTGTGAAGACCCGTCTCACAAAAATATATGTATCATCGATCCGCTTACGTTTTGTAGTTAAGAAAATCTTTTGTCTTTCGTCGTTATTTTTAATTCCTAAAATAACGTTGTATGTAGTTTAAATATATATGCATATTCCCATATAAATAAACTTTGTATCGTTTCATTGTAGTGGAAAAACTGAGTATCCATAAATTATTCCTATAATAGTTTATCTCGGGCACTGTTTGTCGAAATGAACGAGTTCTAGTGTATACAATATAACAATTTAGTTTAAAGCTATAAGTTTTGCGAGGTAGGGGTATGGTTGGTACCCATCATTTGAAATCACGCGGTATCGTGTGAAAGGTCTGATTTCGAAATGATGGTTCGAAATCAGGAACTATTTTGTATGAGATAATAGTTTGTACGAGTGTATTTCAGTTGTAATAACATAGTCTCTTGTATTCTCCCCCTAAAAGTTTCTGAAAAGTAAAAATGGAGGGGTATGAAGCTCACCCTTGAAGCGTGACTTGTCGAGAAAAGAGTATTGGTTTGGGAGTTCGTTGACAGAAACCAAGACTTAGGCCCTTCGGAACCTACGGACCTTCGGATAAAGCTATTACCCGATGGTTCCACGAAATGTCAGTGTATGTAAATGAAGTATAAGCTGTGTATTATCGTGTAGAATCATCAAGGAAAACTAACTTACCAAGGATATGAGGTTTTACACCGGGAAAAATGGCAGAGGATGGCTGTTCACGATGGTGCTGTTGAGATAGTGAGTAGAGACAAAGGTGGTGGAAGTTGAGAGTTGAGAGAAAGTTGAGGGGAAAGTTGAGAGAAAATCTGATGAGTTCGTGGGTTTATGGGTTCAATGAGTATGGGGAACCGATTAAAAGAGGGGTTAGTTATGCTTTATGTCAAATCACTTAGTCCTAGGTGTACTTAGTAGCAGTTGACCTTGTGATTTGATTGACGTTTGCATTGGAACTTGTTATTTAGCATATGTTAGGAGTGAGGATTAGGAAGATGGTCTCCCACTAGGAAGTGGACATTGCATGAGTGGGGTAAGTTCTGGAGGCATGGAGTTCGAAAATGATACTTTCGGAACTCGTGCAGCAAGGATCCAAGATTAAATCTTTCAACGTTCTGATTCTGAAGGTTGGGTTTTCGGAGAATCAGTTTTCGAATATCACTCGGAAACCAAAGCATTTTCCGAGTGTCATTTCTGAATCGAGTGGCAATTTCGGAGCATAGGGTTCCGAAATCAGAAGCTCCTACTTGGGAGTTCCGAGCTTGGTGGGTTTCCAAAGTCTGCCTCGAGGATTCAGAGAGTTGAAGGGTCCGAAAGTCGTATTCGAAACTAGAGGTTTTCGGAGGTAGTTTAGAGGTCGGGGACATCCCGAGAGAGTCTCTGAATGAGGATCAAGGGTCCGAAAATGGTTCATTGTGAGAATGGATTTTTCGTACCTAGTGCGATCTCACTTCTACGTTTGTATAGTTTGCTAGGTATTTGTCTTGTAATTGTATATGCAGTATTATAACATCCAACAATACATTCTAATAGTTATGAATTTACTTTTCATTATGTGGGTAAACGTACTCTTTGTTTGGCTCTAGTTGACTTTTGTTGACTAATTTTTTTACAATTGTCACACAACAAGTAGGGTTTTCACTCAAATACATGGACCACAAACCACATGGGCTAGGGATGAGTTTTGCAAGGCCTTAGGTCCAATTTCAAGGCTGCCACAAGAGTGCTCACACAGCCTTAAAAGCCCACTCAAACCTCCCATGCACAAGATTGAAGAAATGGCAACTTAAATCCTTAAATATTGAAGCAATAATTATTCTAGGCACCTTTTGGTTAAAACTCATTTTAAGGTTTCCATTTTGACATAACCCACCCTCATGCTAATATAATTAAGTTATTAGCATTATGTCTATTATCATCATCATCATCATCATTATTATTATTATTATTATTATTATTATTATTATTATTATTCGCTAAAAACAATTATTCTGTCAAAAACGAACGTTCTGCAAAACGGGGTGTTACATATGACAACATTCTTGACTAATGATTCAATTACTATAGGAAAAGTTGATTCCATGAAGGCATCTAACTCTACACCATCAACTGATCACAATGATTTCGAGTAAAGATAATACTTCTACGAAAGCACTCGAACCCAACCACATATCCTGCATGATATAAAGCTAAGCACTAAAAGCACTCGAAACCGAACCATAAATCTCATGTGTTAGCCTTATCAGGGATGGATGGAGTGGGGAAGACCACAATGATATGAAACTTGAAGTTTGTAAAAAGAATGTTCTATTTTATTGTTGAGATAATTGTATGGAAAGAACAGACCTTGTTGCAATTTAAAAATCTGTAGTAGATTACATAAGCATAGTTCACAATGATATGAAAGTTGGAGTTTGTAAAAAAATGTTCTATTTTATTGTTGAGATAATTGTATGAATAAGACAGATCTCGTTGCAAGTTAGGAGTCTGTAGTAGATGTAGTAGATTACATAAGCATAGACCACAATGATATAAAAGTTGGAGTTTGTAAAAAATGTTATATTTTATTGTTGAGATAATTGTATGGTAAAGACGGACCTCATTGTAATTTAAGAATCTGTAGTAGATTACATAAGCATAGACCACAATGATATAAAAGTTGGAGTTTGTAAAAAAAAAAGTTATATTTTATTGTTGAGATAATTGTATGGAAAAGACGAACCTCGTTGTAATTTAAGAATGTGTAGTAGATTACTTAAGTATAGATCTAAGCTGTGAAAGCACTCTAACCTAACCACAAATCCAATATGATAACCTTATAGGGGATGGATGGAGTGTGAAAGACCACATTGTAGAATATTAAGAAAAGAAAAGAAAAAAAGTTCCATTTTATTGTTTAGGTGGATTTAAGGTAAAAAACGGACCCGTTGCTATTAGTTATTCATATTACGACAGCACATAACTAATATATATATATATATATATATATATATATATATATATATATATATATATATATATATATATATATATATATATATATATATATATATATATATATATATATATATATATATATATATATATATATATATATAAGGAGGATCGTGTAGGAACCTAAAATCCGATAAAAACCGTGAGGACAAATATGGACATTTAATCTTGAAAAATGAGTGGATTAGATTCAAAATGCAAATAATGACCATGTATTAAAATTCAAAGGTTATTTTTGTAAATTCCAGAAACTAAGAGAGAGGGAAAGGAAAATGTCTAAGGGCATTAATGTCAAAAATAACGCGCGTAACATTCAGCCCAAATAGATTTCACGTGCCCCACTCTCCGCGCGCCACGTATCGCCTTGTGATCGGCTAGCTTATGTTATTTTTCCACCTAGTTTGTATTTTGGTCATAACTTTTTTTATTTGTAAAAAAAATCTGAAAAAACCAAAGTTATTAAAATTTAATTCTCTACAAAACAAGCGCAATCATAAAAATTTGAAAAATATATTTTTTATTTTTTATTTTTAGTTTCCAAAAATTATGAAAATTTTAGGGATTATTGAAGATATTATATTAGTAAGTTTACAAAAAGAATTTTTTGAAAAAAAATTTCTTTTTCGTGTTCATTTTTATATTTTAAGTCAAAAACTCATCAAAATAGCAAAAAATACATATGATCCAAAAATATTAAAACCAAAATATGTTTTATGATTCAAAACTTATGATGCAATATGCAATATTCGTTATGATTCAAGATCCAAAAGTCGTTATGATCCAAAACAAGTTAAAAAAACAGACAACGACAAAATTATTCAAAACTTATGATCCAAGATGCAAAAAAATATGATCCAAAATTTTTATGATCCAAAAATACATGATCCAAAACGTTATGATTAAAAATATCATGATCCAAAATAATTAGATTAAAAATACGAAAAAAAGTTAAAATTAAGATTAAAAAATATTAAAAATTAAAAAATATACATCAAAAATAAAAAACAAAAAAAACAAAAAAATAATAAAAATCAAGTACTGTAGCATACAATAACTACACAGATTAAAAATTAAACGCCAAATCCATGGAATCGGAAGGTACACACTTGCTTTCTGACAATAACTACATGGATGAAAAACCGGAAGTTATTGATCATAGTAAAAGTAACGAGTCAACATTGGCCATGCTATTTTCACCCGAATTAATAAAGCCGACTTTACTTTTATGGGTGGTGTTTTTCGGGAATGCCTTTTCATATTATGGACTTGTACTTCTTACAACCGAGTTGCATAATGGTGCGAATAATTGCGATTCAAATCAATCACATTCTCAAGGCTCACCGAAGGTTAGCTATAAAGATGTTTTCATCACTAGTTTTGCATGTATGCTTTGTACATACAAGTTTTCCCATGTTTCTTTTTTTCTTTGATATACTTGTGATTGAAAAAAGGGAGAATTTCGTCTATATCCTTATAAACTTTCATAATTACGCCTATATTTTTGTAAAATTTAAAATTACATGAATATCTTTATAAAACCTATAAACTCAAAGATATACCCAAATACTTAATTTAATTATATTAAACCTTTTTAAAAATTTTATAAAACATTTTTTAAGTTGATTTTGGTTGATGAAATAAATGACGAATGTGGAACGATGACAGTTCCATGTCGAATTTTCAAGATGGCTCAGTACATTTTACCTTTGATTTGCTTCAAGAGTTCCCGGGACTTATTATATCAGCTTTTACAATCGATAAACTCGGTCGAAAAGGCTCCATGTCAACAATGTTCTTCCTTTGTTGTATTTTCTTGCTTCTATTGATGGTCCATCAACCTCAAGCTCTTACAACATTTCTTTTATTTATGGCGCGAATATGCATCACCACAACCTTCATGGTTGCTTACATTTACGCCCCCGAGGTAAGTCCTTCAACTTTAAATTTTGTTCATGCTTATAACAATGTACTTTTTATTTTATTTTTTTATTGTAGCTTTATTCTTTCATTTCTTCCTATTATAGCATTAATCTACCGGTTATATTCGGAGTACAATGTCTTAAGAAGAAAAATATTGAAAGCAACGAGAGTAGGATGCTATAATACACAAATAATAATAATAATAATAATAATAATAATAATAATAATAATAATAATAATAATAATAATAATAATTATTATTATTATTATTATTATTATTATTATTATTAGTGTATTATAATACACAAATAAATGAACGTGTATATTGGTATTTCTTGCATTTAGCCTTATTATATATTGCGAAATTCAACTCATGTTTTGTTCTTGCTCTAATTGAATTTGACTTTAACAAATCCATGTATTCGATTGCTATTTTTATTGCTTTATCCAACGAAAAAATTGGGTTTTTCGAGCAACAGAAGTTTCGGGTAAATGCAAATTGTAACAACGTACTTTCATTTATTTGTGTATTAAAGCATCCTACATCCATTACTTTTTATTAAAGCTTCACACTTTCAATTTCTTTATTAAAGGCATTATACTTGGAAAAAATCTACCCAATCATAACATTATACTTCCAATTTTTTTCTTATTATAATCTAATCCAATTCTAGTAGTGATCTTCTATTTTTATATTCAGATGACATAAGTATAAATGGATAGATTTTTTAAAGTATAAAATGAAAGTAGCATGCTATAATAGACACATTAATGAAAATACATTACTATTTCCCGCCTTTAACTCTGTATAAATACATAGAAAACAAAAAAAAAAGCTGGACACGGACAGTAGGACCCCTCCGGTCCTAAAAGGTACATTTTTAGAGTAAATTACAGTTTCAGTCCCGATGGTTTACATCAAATTACAGTTTTGGCCCTAGTTTTGAAAATTTTGCATCGTGGTTCCTGATGTTTCCAAATCTTTCACGTTTGGTCCCTGTGGTTTCCAAATCTTTCATATTTGGTCCCTGAGGTTTACACAAAGGGTAACAGAGGGAGTAACCAAAAATAAAAGATTTAGAAACCACAGGGACCAAAAGTGAAAGATTTGGAAACGTCATGTAAGATTTTCAAAACCATAGGGACCAAAACTGAAAGATTCGAAAACGTCAGGAACCATCGGTGTAATATTTTCAAAACCAGGACCAAAACTATAATTTGGTGTGAACCTCAATGACTAAAACTGTAATTTACTCTTTTTTTATTTACAAAAAACATTTTTTCTTAATTTTTTGAGCAAATTACAGTTTTGGTCCCTGTGGTTTACACAAAATTACAGTTTTTGTCCTAGTTTTGAAAATCTTGCACCGATGGTCCTTGTGATTTCTGAGTCTTTCATTTTTGGTCGCTATGATTTCCAAATCTTTCACTTTTGGTCCCTTCCTCTGTTACCGTTTGTGTAAACCTCACGGACCAAAAGTGAAATATTATAGAAATCATAGGGACTAAAAGTGAAATATTTGGAATCACAGGGACTAGTAGTATAAGATTTTTAAAACTAGGACCAAAATTGTATCTTAGTGTAAACCACAAGGACCAAAACTGTAATTTGCTCTAATTTTTTATTGTAGATATACCCAACATCAGTGAGAACAACCGGTGTTGGTGTCGGCAGTTCTGTGGGCCGAATTGGCGGCATGATATTTCCGCTGGTGGCCGTCGGATTGATACACGGCTGCCATCAAACCGCCGCCATCCTCCTGTTTGAATTCGTTATTTTTTCTTTGGGTGTTTGTGTGATGCTTTTCCCATTTGAGACAAGCGGCTGGGAACTCACCGATTCGACGGTCAGGAAACGACAACTACTTTAGAAGTCGACTGAATCATGAATCGATTTGGGTTTTATGGTTTAATGATTGTTTGTAGTTTATAGGATAAAAGAACAATGTGAATCGCACACACCCACACACACATACGCAAATTCACACATTAGTAACCGTATACATGTCAAGATTGTAATTGATTATCTGATTATTGTTGTAATAGGTTTTAACAGGGAATACTTTTGTCAGGGAAAGACTAAATATACACCTTATTATACTAGAGATACACATCTATGAAAAGTCAGCTTGTTTTTACTTGTTGATATTGTATTGTTTTCCGAAAAAGTTAGAGATTATTGGTTCAAAACTGTTTGACTTGTATTTGAGGGTGTATGTGGGGTGTTTATTTAGTAGCATCCAACAGTCTCACCACTATTCGGCTAAAATAAAAGAAATCATAAGAGTACGTTTATAAATCACTACCAAAATATGAAAATATCAATGTCAATTACAAAAGAGTACGTTGAAAATATCAACGTACTCTTATGATTTCTTTTATTTTAGCTGAATAGTGGTGAGACTATTTCATGGATTGTCCATGTGAGAATTATTTTAAACATTAATAATTTTTTAAATAAAGCATTCTGACATGTGACATAAATTAAGATATGACTAGTGATGTTTATAAAATGAAATAATTAAAAGTATGTTAGTTTTAAAATTGCGAAACAATTCACCTTCACAATTATTTTCCATGGCTTTTCATATTTTGGAAACAGTCTGTTACATGTAAATTCATAATGTTGACAAGTCATTTTCTGACTTTAGAAGCTTCATTATAGAAAAGCATATATTCATTGCCTTTGCACCATTAAAACAATGTTATCTTCGGTAATTAATAGACCAAAGGAAAAAAAAAGACATGTCTGGCTAGATGTATCATTCAAAGTTGGCTAATCTTTTGCCTTGTTGCACATAAGAGATGTAACATGTACAATAGACGTCATATTTGAATCACTAAAATTATTTAGATTAGAATCAACCGGCCTATATAAGAGAACTCCAACATGCATATCAGTCTTCTAAGAAAATGTTCTCAACTCTCAGTTTCAATTTTATCACAACCGATGACTTCTTGTGTTATGCCCAAAAGGAAAACATTTTAATGTTTTTTTATGATATCTTGATTTTGAAAAAGAAATATTAATAGGGCATCTCCTATTGTTGTTTTAGGTATGTATCAGTGTTTAATAATTAAAGTATAATAATAGACCTTAGAGTAAAGTTTTTCTAAAACATCCCTAGGTGTAATTGTTTAAGGTATAGCTTTGAGCAATTAAGAAAAGTGTAATAAACGCAACCATAGAGGAGTATAAATAGGAGATGTATTTACATATAGCCTGATACAAACTCATCCCATACTAGGCTCGTATCAAGCCACAAACCCAAGTGTAGAACTCACTCCCAAAAGTTAGCTTGTAAGATGAGGGGACACCTAAACTTATAAGCCACAAACTGAATTTGTTTTTGGCCGATGTAGGATCGTAACAATAGCCCACACTTTGAAGAGTCAACGTCCTCATTGGTCATGACTATGTTGGTCACGGTTAGCACCCATTTTTTGGTCCAAGCCACCACTCCATAGGTCACCACTCCAAGTCATTGTTGGTCACGGCTATGTTGGTCACGGTTGGCACCCCCCTTTCGGGTCCAAACCACCACTCCAACGGTTGGAACCTCGAAAGATGGGGATGGCTCTGATACCACTTGATACGAACCCATCCCATATAGGTACGTGGCTGATATGGGATCGTAACATAGCCAGCTTTTATGAGGAGGGGATACCTAGACTTATAAGCCATAAACTGAATTTTTTTCGGCTGATATGGGATCGTAACATAGCCCTTAGACTAAACATAACTTGCTAGACTAATTACACAGATTGATACGCCCCCACAAGCTAAAGGCGGGGAACGACATGAAGCTTAACCTTAAGAGATAGAAATTGTGATTTGGACAAAGACTTAGCAAATATGTCTGCAAGTTGGTCATCGATTGAAATGAACTAGAAATTTAGTTATCCCACAACCACTTTCTCCCGAACAAAGTGAAAATCAATTTCAACATGCTTGGTGCAAGCATGGTAAACACCATTGGCATATAGGTACGTGGCACACTTTAGTGATTACACAAGCAATATCAGGGAAAAAGAAGGTAACATACTACAATGCCCTACAAAAAGTTATCGGTATTTGGTCGGTCATCTAGTAGAGAACCAGATTCACGACTTACGTTGATGGAGGAAGACATAGGTGAGGGGGTAGGCTTGGCATCAGAGAGACCAACTCTATTCAAAAGATCACCAATGTATTGTTGTTAAGAGTGAACAAGATTAGAGCCAAGAGAGATGACATCAATACCAAGAAAGTGATGTAGCTAAGTGTCGAGACGAGCCTGTCGATTGTAGGCAAATAGTTTCCAATGACAATTATGTCATCAACATACACAAGGATATATAATATGATCAGACAATGAGAATACATGAATAAGGAGGAGTCGGTTTTGGAGCTAGCAAACCCAAGAGCTGCCAAGGCTTGAGAGAGTCGATAAATCAGGCTTGTGGAGCCTGTTTTAGTCCATAAAGTGATCACTTGAGACGTAATTATTGCATTGGGTGTTTGGGGTCTACAAATCCTGGCGGTTGTCACATGAAGATGGTCTCCTTAAGATGCTCATGGAGGAAAGCATTCTGAACACCAAGTTCTCTCAAATTCTAGCCTTGTGAGACAACTAGGGAGAGAATTGTACAAATGGTGATAGGTTTAATGATAGGACTAAACATCTCGTCGTAGTCAACACCTAGTAGTCGGTGAAAATCCGTTGCAACATGACGTGCTTTGTAGCGCTTGATGATGCTGTCACCCTTACGTCTGATTCAGTAAAACCATTTGCATCCGACAACATTATGTTTGTTAGAGTAGGGTCCAAGTGTCCAAATATCATTCCACATTAAAGTGGAGAACTCTTGTATAGCCCTACACCACTCAACATGTTTGTTAGCAATGGTAAATGAGGTAGGCTCATCGGTTGGAGATGAGATAATGGTGGTGCATAGGTTGGCAAATGGGTCAAAGGGTAGTTTAGGTTTTAGATTGGGACGAAGGGACATCGGGTGGGTCCGAGTGGCTGAGGGAGAAGGTGGATTAGGAGGTGGAGATGAAGGTAGAGTAAAGAGGTTTATCGAGTCTGTAGTGGTATTCGTGGGGTGTCTGTAGGTGGAGGTGGGGAGGACGGTGCCTCATTGGATGAAGTAGAAGTTGAAAATGTGCTAGAGGAGGTCTTTATAAAGTGAAGAATAGTTAATAGGGGATATAAGAGGAGAATTATAAGGAGGATTGGAAGTATTGTGTTATGGATAGTAAATGTATGGGGTTAGGCATAACGATGAATGGAAATATCAATTCTTTGAATCGAACATGAGGAACAATGTATAAGCGATTAGTTTTAAGATCAAGCCACTGATACCCATGATTATGTACGACTATAGCCAAGGAATACACAAGGGATAGAGCAAAAATCGAGTTTGTGAGCGTTATACGACCGTAGGTATGGAAAACATTGGCATCCAAACACTTTTAGGAATAGTTAGTCAGGTTGGTTTTTCGACAAGTGTTCGTTAGGAGAGATAGACTTAGATACACAATACGATATGTGATTGATGAAAAAAAAACCGCAGTGTCAAATGCATAGTGCCAATAGTAACATTGCCATGTGCCAAGAGGGTAATGCCAGTTTCAGCCACATATAACGAGAATTATCATCAACAAAAGCACAAAATAACAGTGGCTACCAGAAGATAAACAAGGTGCAAGACCCCCCACATCACTATAAATTAAATTCAAAATGTTTTTGATTTGAAACTGAGAAATAGATAGTGAAAATTTAGACGACTTGCCAAGTTAACAAGCTGGACACAATTGATGTAAGGTTTTAATTGATAATTGAAGCGAGAAATGATTCAAAATGGACTAAAGTAATCACGGATGCATCTGACCCAAACATTGATGCTAGTCGCCGGATGAAGAACGATTGAAAAAGAAAGCAACTTGTTTAATTGAATCAAGTTGTGGAAGGTTGATGAGATAGAACATGTAAAATAACAAATAAATGAAAGGATTTGTTTTGTGTGTAAATTTTGCTTAAGCCTATATGAAGGATGAGAAGGCCTTTACCGTTACCGACATGCAGAGCATCTGGAACATGATAACTCTAGTATGCGATTTAATTGAGAAATTACTCACCACCAAAACATAAAAGTAACTAAAGTCGCGTGAAACAAACACTTCAGGTTTTCTGGCCACCTTAACATTTAGTCAAGCACCTTTGTGGCATATGTTGTCGAACATCTCAGTGTTTGTATGTGTATCCACATGCAAGGGCAACACCGAGGTAGATTGTAAACCAAGTTTGATAGATGCAATGCAATATAGGTTATG
The DNA here is from genome assembly GCA_023525715.1 of Cichorium intybus. NCBI lineage: Eukaryota > Viridiplantae > Streptophyta > Magnoliopsida > Asterales > Asteraceae > Cichorium > Cichorium intybus. The sequence continues at coordinate 104,131,280 of CM042013.1, read as the reverse complement.
GATATTAGAAATCATTAAGGAGTACATCAATATATGCAAAATATCATTCATTTTACGCCATCATTCATTTTACAGCAACGGCAAGTGAGAATTGATGAGAACACTCGATTGAAACTAAAAGGTGAACTGATAGAGAATATCGTCAAGACATAAATATTCTTTACCACCCTGAATATTGTCGATGAAATCGATTGCCTTGGCCGACACTAATATTGAATATCGCCGAATAAGAGGAATGCACATGCTAAAATAGTTAACACATCGCATATAGGGATCGAGGGATTACACATGCTAAATAGTTAATTCCTTAACAGTCACATTTCGCGATAGATAAACTAAAAAATGCTAAAAAATAAAAATTGATCATATAAAAAAACATCATCAGATTAAAGTCCATAATCAACAAACCACATAAAATAAAATTGTAGTTTACTTCTTAATGCTAAATAATTAACTCCTTAATAGTCACATTTAGGGATAGACGAACTAAAAATGCTAGAATATAGAAAACATGATGACCGATCATATATAGAAAAACAATACTAGACTAAAAAAATACCAGATTAAAATTCATTTGATAATATACTTCTAAATAAATAATTAAAAAAAAACCCATCATTGATATTACTAAAATATTTGGTTTTAATCAATATATCAAAATGATAATCAGTTTCCTAGCTACTTGGTATATTCTTAAAAGAATACGAAAATTTCTATTACATACAAAAATATATAAAAACTTTACATTTTTTATGGGGCATATATCATGTATAAAATGTATAAAGAGTAAAAAGCGATATCCGTCAATTTTGTGGTAGTCTTTTGATAAATTGTAGTCTTAGCATCCAATAAGGTGGAACATGTGAACACAAAACCCTAATTTTATTTGTGCGCCACCTTCGTCTCTTCCTCTTGCGCCTCTTTCCTCCAATCGGCCCTCTTGATTTCGCATCCATAAGCGATTCAGGTACAACTCTGTGTCTATGCGTTTATCGATCTGTGATTTGATTGGCCAAGAAGAAGAGTATCAGCCATCCAGTAGCCGTTTGCTTTGTCGCCGCATAATCAAAATTTGGAGAGAAAACGCTCGAGATTAGAAACTGTAAGTTCAATGGGATATTTCAATTTATGAGCTTTCTGGAATTTTTGGGATTTTGATTGAATTCAGTAGCATTCGTATGTTTATATCCGTAGTTGAATTCTTTTTGAATCTGTAGATACCAAGAGTTTTTGTATGTTAAGTTGTAGATCATTCAAAAATACCTTTTTGGTCGTGTCGAATTAAATTTGTATTCTAGAAGAACAACGACCAAATTAAACTTCATGATAATGAACTTTTGCCGTATGCTTTTATGGTGACTAACTGATTTTTTCTTTTATTTGTTAGAAATTTAGGAGAAAGAGGAGTCCAAGAAACTCATTAGGCTGAATCGTTGTTCCAATTGGGAGAAAGGAAACAACTATGCTTTTTTTATTTTTCCGTCAATTATGAGCTAATGACCAGGAAGAAGAAGGGAGAGGGAGAGCTTGCTCTGTTTGAGCGTATTTGTTTTCTTTTCATAAACATAGACAAGATGAGATTTTATAGTGATTATCTTGCATTGATTATTGGAATGGGTGGTCTCGGAATAATAGCTGTGGCTGAGGTCGATCTTCAAGGTAAAAAACTCGATTCATTCATTGTATTTTTTCTAATTTACTTTGCAACTTAATATTGTATTTTGTTTTGTGCAAATCAAACGTATAAAAGAGTTCATGACATATTAATATTTAATACTAAAACACAACAATTGTTATTACATCCTATGTTTTATAAGCAAGTCACGAATTAGTTTTTCTTTTTATATATGTTACTTCCTAAGATTCTGGAGGGCATCTTATCTCCAGGCTGGCCATATCATACGACATCTTCTCATCTCCACACGCACGGGGACTCACCAGGTGAGATCCTCGTTTTATGAACAGGAGTTACCTATATCAGATGAGAGTGATCGATCAGGACGATCACATTCGAGAGGAGGGCCCTGTTGAGCAGGGAGAAGACATGGACGCACAGCCTGAGCCACAGCCCGAGCCACAGCCACAGCCTGATCCGCAGCCAGCCCCCGGTGCTCACCGTCGACGCCGGCAGAGATCTCCGATACAGCAGGATGTCCCAGAGCAGGAGATCGATCTACGCTTCCTATCCCAGCAGATCAGTAGGATGGATCTGAGTAGACAGCGTGATGCACAGAGGATAGAGAGCAGCATTCAGGGCATACAACGCGACATCCAGATGATAGAGCGCGACATACTGCGGAGGCAGGTTCATGATCAGTGGGTGTCACATTCGATGCAGGGGTTCTACGAGAGTCAGGGTTACCAGCCCCCCATTCCATACCCGACTTATGTTCCGTCTGTCCCCACATGGTTTGAGCCACCAGATTTCCTGCAGGACTACGGTGATGGCGGTGGCACCTCAGGTTCAGCTTTTGATGATACTGATGATTGACTTTATTTTATTGTATTTAAATACATTTGGATCATTTGAATTTGAATTTTAGTGTGGTGTGTTTGTTTTTATTTATTGGTGTGTTTTTTTTTCATGGTGTGGTTAATATTTTCTCTGAGCATTGATACAGAATATAGGTTTAAACAGACGCTGGCATTCAGTTCAGCAAACTTCTTCTGTGGAATCTGTCCTTAAAACAGAACGATGTGAAATCTGTCCTTAAAACAGAACGACTCATTATCCAATGGGAGTCCATTCCAATTAAACTCCTCTTTGATTTAAAAAGATATATACAATAAAATTATTGTATAAAATAAGTGTAGGGTAATTTAGTCAAACTGCAATTATTAACTAAGTCAAGTCAAAATTTTATCTTAAACATCTTTTCCAAAAAAATTGAACACTAAAAAGGTAATTGTTAAGAAAAATGTTTTGAAAATAAATTTGTACGTTAAACTTAATTTTATGCTCTTATTTTCTAGTTTTTCATTATTTCATATAAAATTTAATTCCGTAAATGACAAGTAGTTAGAATGATAATTACAAAATGTTTTACATAAATAACGAAATAGACCCGTTGAAAATCAGGATTTGTCAAAACAGGTTGAGTCAGTTTCCCTAATCGCGCGAATGCTATGACTAAATCGAGGAAAATAAGCCTCGTTAAAAGAACTTCAAATAAGAAAATAAATCTAATGTAATGAAAAGCGAGAATCAAGTAACGTTACACCATAAGATTGAGACTCAGGAAGGAAATTCAATCAGTGGCCTTTGACATTCGACCAAGTAGACATAAAATGGGGCCCACGGGCATTTCTACTCCTTATTACCTAAAACCAACTGGTTTGGGATAATATTGTCGAAAGCTCGCTACACGGATGTCATCGAAAGTCATGGGATTTCCTTAGTGGCCTTTGGAATTTGAATTAGTTAACTCTGTACAGTTGTGAGTTGAAAATTTGTAATCAAGAGTTCCATAGAAAGTCACGAGTTTCAAAGGTGCGGTAAAAATAAATAACTTAACTTGATAAACCTAGTCCAGCATAATTTTTGGGAAACTTGACAAAAGATCTTGAGATAAAAAGAATTTTTAAGGGTGTATTCAATGTTATGTAAAAATGAGTATTTTTCAATCTAAACATTTGTCATTAATAGAAATAGATTTTATGTAAAATTTTGGAAGGTTAGAAATACGCACATAAGACTAGGTATAATCTACTATGTTTATTCTTATTACCTTATTCTTAACATAGGTAAATAATGCTAGATCTATGATAGCAGTTGGAAAGTTGTTTGGATATCAATTGTCTTAGCTGGTTTTTAAATTATAGTTTGCTCGAGTACAAGCAAAATTCAAGTGTAGGGTATTTTGATATTGCCTCATTTATACATATATTTCGGGCAATATCAAGTGCTTAAATATGTGTTTTTGGTTTAATTTCAAGATAAAAGGTACTTAATCATTTTAATTACCAAAACACAGGAAAAATTGCTTTATTGAGAAGAAGGAGCTGAATTCAAGCCTTGGAATGAAGAAAATGGAGTAAAAGATCTATCGGGAAAGGAAGAGCCAAAAAGAGCGTATTCTGGACGAAAAAACGAAGAATTAAGTCAAACAGACCATAGATCGCGACCCTATCACCATGAGGATCGCGACCCTATCTTCTGACGAATGCGTGACAATTGCTGACCAAAGGATCGTGACATAGGGCTCAAAATCGCGACCTTATAGAGATCGCGACCCGATCTCCTCGAGGATCGCGACCCTACCCACCAACTACAGTCCACTGAGTCGGGGAAGTGGCCAACTGATATGCGCACTATCTTCACGATCACGACCCGATCCTCTATAGGATCGCGACGCGATCCTCGCTGGGCAGTAGTATAAATAGAGGCTTTCTCTTGTTGTTTTGGACACACAATTCATATCACAAACTCTTTACCTGGAGAATCATCCTCTATCTCTCTGCTCTCGACCTCCCTTCTCAAGGAATGAAGCTCTGCTAGCGGTGGTAACGAAGAACGATCAAGAAACATCATTGCTCGGATATTCGGTTTGCTTACTATGTTTAGCTTTCTTATATATTCAGTGTGTTGCATATCTTTGATTATGGAGTAATTCCATTGTGCTTTTACTTAGAGTAGATGAAACTTATAATTATGTTTTGATTGATATAAAATCGGATATTGCAAGTTTAATAATTTACTTTGCATGTTTATTTAACCGACTAATGTATATTAAGAACCTATCTTTGAAACTTATAACTGAATTATATTTAGTATAGATGACCATTCTTGCTAAATTAATTTGTATCATAATATATATATATATATATATATATATATATATATATATATATATATATATATATATATATATATATATATATATATATATATATATATATATATATATATATATATATATATATATATATATTTCATGTATATATTTATGACTAGTGATTGACCAAATCCTAGGTTAAGTTACAAAGAAAGAATCTTATATGCATTTGTTTTAATTGTATTAGTGGACCAAACTATACATCTTATTTTGATTTTCATGACCATTGATATCAAAAGAAACAAATAAATCATGCAGAGTATGAATAAATAGAATGATCAATTGGAGTAATTAATTTACAGGACCAATGGGATTAATAAACCCTTTTTAATCATAAAATTGGATTGTTGGACCAAGACATCTAATTAACTTAGAAATCGGTATTTAACTTGTTAATATCCATTGCACATTATTATCAATCAGAATATTGTTATAAGGAGTAATCACCTCTGAGTAAAAAGCATATTTGTTTCAAACTATCCTTTCGGCTTAACTTCAACCTTGTTACCATTTATTTACTTGTAATTCTTTATTTATTTGATGACACGATCTCTTCACTATTACACAAACCCCCCCCCCCCCTCTTATCTCTTTTGTTGTCATTATAAATTATTAATTGATAATTGATTTTCTTCAATTTAAACCAATTCCCTTGGGTTCGACCCGGACTTACCATTGCTATATTACAACCGATTAGGTACACTTGCCTAGTTGTGTTGTTTTCATTCATGGTATCTCCCTGTTATAAATTCAAAACTTATGAAAAGACATTACAAAGACAATATTGATCCTCAGTATTCCAAAAATAAGTGATATCATTTTTGGTATATAAAATATGTATGTCTGAAAACACATCAAGTTTTTGGCGCCGTTGCCGGGGAATACGGTTCAAAGTAAAAGAATTCATTTATTAATTAATTTATTTATAATTGATTCTAGATCTCACCATTCTGTTCCTCAGATAGTGTATGACCAGGAGTTCAAATTCTCCTTTGACTCCACAGTTTCAAGAACCAGAGCGAGAATTTCGCAGACGATGGAGACACGCAAGACTAATGGCAGACATTGCAAATCTTTCTTTAGAAGAATATGCAAGTCGTACACAAGAAGAAACAGGCCAAGGACTAGTTCGTCCGACAATTCCAGATGGAACACATTTTGAAATAAAAGGCCAATTTCTACATCTTCTAAGGGAAACTTTGTTCACAGGAAAAGATGCTGAAGATGCTAACCAGCATGTGGAATATGTCCTTGAAATAGCTGATTACTTTCATATTCCTGGAGTCACTAAAGATGCTGTCATGTTACGAGTATTTCCAATAACACTCCAGGGAGCAGCAAAAAGATGGTTAAAGGCTGAACCCCCAAGAACAATCAAAACTTGGGAAGAATTAAAAACAAAATTTATTAAACAGTTTAGCCCACCTTCTAAAATTGCTAAAATGAAAGCAAAAATCCAAAATTTTCAACAAATGGACGATGAAACACTTTACAATGCATGGGACCGTTATAAAGAAATGCTACAAAATTGCCCACAACATGATCTTAATCCACATCAAGTTGTGCAAACTTTTTATAACGGAATTAATGTAACAACTCGTCAAATGGTTGATTCGCAGGGTCCAATTCCAAAGAAAACTCCAGCAGACGGATATGCATTAATCGAAGAATTAGCCCAACACTCACATCAGTGGCATTCTTCAAGAGACTCTTCCCTGAGAAAAAAGCCAACAGATGAACAAGCCGATGGATTAGCAGCCCTCAATGCCAAACTAGACGATTTGGGGCGAGACATGAAAAAGGTAAACCAAACAATCCATGCCATACAGGTCGGCTGTGATAACTGTAGTGGACCACATCTTGCAAAAGATTGTCCATTAGATGAAGATGGGAAAATAAAAGAAAGTGTTTGTTATTCCTCTGGAGATAGATTTGATGAAAGAAGGCCACGAAACAGCAACTGGAAGCCTTATGAAGAGTATAAAAAAGATCAAGCAGAGAAGTATAAGCAAAGCGGGCAAGGATATTACCAAAGAGAACCAACCTTTGATCCACAGAGACAACCCGAGAAGAAACCAAGCTTTGAAGAAATGATGACTAGATTTGCAGAAGCCTCAGATAAAAGACACAGATCAACTGAAGAACTAGTGAAGAAGATGGGAGTAACTACGGAATCTGCACTCCGAAATCAACAAGCTTCAATATTAAATATTGAAACTCAAGTTGGTCAAATTTCGCGAGTTTTGCATGAAAGATTCCCTGGTACATTGCCGAGCAACATAGAACAAAATCCGAATGCACATGTCAAGGCAATTTCAACCAGAAGCGGTAAGATTTTAGAACCGTCAATTCCCATAAACACTAACTCTTCATCTAAAACGCAGGAATCTGAGAAACTACCAGAAAAGAATGAAGAAGAAACTGAAGAAAGACCACCGCCAACACCCGTAAAAAGTTATAAACCACCAGTTCCATATCCACAACGTCTAAAAAAAGAAAAACGAGAAGAAGAATACAAGAAATTTTTAGAACACATTAAATCATTGCATATTAATATACCTTTTGTTGAGGCAGTTGCACAAATGCCTAAATATGCAAAGTTTTTAAAGGATCTTCTTACAAATCGAAAGAAACTTGAAGAAGCATCCAATGTGATTCTAAATGAACAATGCTCAGCAGCAATGTTAAATAAACTACCTAAAAAGATGACTGATCCAGGAAGTTTAACATTACCATGCCAGTTTGGTAATTTAACTTTTAGTCATGCTTTAGCAGATTCAGGTGCAAGCATCAACCTCAAACAAATCAATAACATATCCAAGTGGAATAGTGGAGGACTTGTTGGTAAAGGTAGATAAATTTGTTTTTCCTGCAGATTTTGTTGTTCTAGACATGGAAGAAGATGAACAGGTGCCGATAATTCTGGGAAGACCATTCTTAAGCACAGCAAGAGCTTTAGTGGACATCCGTGAATCTAAGCTCACACTTAGAGTTGGAACTGATGCCATAACATTTGGAATTGATCAATCCATGAAACATTCCAAGACATGTGATGATGCGGTGTATTTCGTTGACACTTTTGACACCATTTTGGAGAATGAATTGCAGGAACTGGAGAAAAGAAATCTAGAAAGCATGATGCCTATGGAAGAAGAAGAATTTAACGCCAACGAGGAGATTGAGAAACTAGAAAAATTACTAGAAGAGGAAAAAGTTCCTAGTAATTCATCTACAACCAATGAGAATCAAGACTCAGAGCCAAAGACTCCTAATCTCAATACTTTACCTCCTCATCTTGAATATGCTTATCTAGATGAAAGCATGCAATTACCTGTAATAATAAATGCTTCTTTGTCTTCTGCAGAAAAAACGAAACTGGTAGCTGTCCTCAAGAAAAGAAAGAGTGTCATAGCCTGGAAAATCTCAGATATTAAGGGGATAAGCCCTTCATACTGTTCCCATAAAATTCTCATGGAAGATGAAACCAAGCCAAAAATACAACCCCAGAGACGTTTAAATCCTAAAATGCAAGAAGTTGTAAGAAAAGAAGTTGTGAAATTGCTAGATTCAGGGATAATATACCCCATCTCAGACAGTCCATGGGTCAGTCCCATTCATGTAGTGCCAAAAAAAGGGAGGAATCACCGTCTTAAAAAATGAAAAAGACGAATTAATTCCCACAAGAACAGTAACCGGATGGAGATTATGCATAGACTATCGTAAATTAAATGATGCTACTCGCAAAGACCACTTTCCATTACCGTTTATTGATCAAATGCTTGAAAGACTTGCTGGAAAAACTTACTATTGCTTTTTAGATGGTTTTTCAGGATATTTTCAGATCCCAATCGATCTGCTGGATCAAGAGAAAACCACCTTTACATGTCCCTATGGAACTTTCGCATACCGAAGGATGCCATTTGGACTCTGCAATGCACCAGCAACGTTTCAGAGATGCATGACTGCCATATTTCACGAAATGGTAGGGGATTTCATGGAGGTATTTATGGATGACTTTTCTGTATTTGGAGATACTTTTGATGAATGCTTAACCAGTCTTGATAAAATGCTTGAAAGATGCGAGAAAACTAACTTGGTGTTGAATTGGGAGAAGTGCGATTTCATGGTTCAAGAAGGAATAGTTCTTGGGCATAAGGTATCAAAGCAAGGAATAGAAGTGGACAAGGCCAAGGTGGAAACTATCTCAAAATTGCCGCCTCCTACAAACGTAAAGGGAGTGAGAAGTTTCCTCGGACATGCAGGATTCTACCGTCGATTCATAAAGGACTTTTCAAAAATAGCAAGACCATTAACTCAATTACTGTTGAAAGAAGCAAAATTTGAATTTTCAATAGATTGTTTAAATGCTTTTAACACTTTAAAAGAAAAATTGGTCTCGTCTCCAATTCTGATTGCACCAAATTGGAATTTACCTTTTGAATTGATGTGTGATGCAAGCGACTATGCAGCTGGAGCGGTTCTAGGACAAAGGGTGGAAAAACATTTCCAACCTATCTTTTATGCTAGTAAAACCCTCAATCCAGCTCAAGAAAATTATACAACAACAGAAAAGGAATTACTAGCAGTGGTCTATGTATTTGATAAATTCAGACCATACCTAATTTTGTCTAAAACAACTGTCTTTACAGAGCATTCTGCTTTAAAATATTTGTTTTCAAAACAGGACGCAAAACCAAGACTCATACGTTGGATCCTCCTGTTACAAGAATTTGATCTAGAGATAAAAGACAAACCAGGAATGGAAAATGTATCAGCAGACCACTTGTCCAGACTGGAGAACCCAAAGATGGAACAGCTTAAGGAAACAGACATCAACGATAATTTTCCTGATGAATACCTATTGAATGTAGACGCAGAACTTCCTTGGTACGCCGACATAGTTAATTATTTGGCTGCAGGAGTACTTCTAAAGGGAATGACACATCAACAGAAAAAGAAATTCTTCACAGATGTAAAACATTACTTCTGGGACGATCCATATCTGTTTCGAGTTAATGCAGACAACATAATTAGAAGATGTGTTTATGGAAAAGAAATTCAGAATATCCTGGAACATTGTCATCAAGGACCAGCTGGAGGACACCATAGTGCAAATTACACAGCAAGAAAGATATTCGAAGCCGGATTTTATTGGCCAACAATTTTCAAGGACACCAAGAGGTATGTGAAAGAATGTGATTCATGCCAGCGATTAGGAAACATCTCATCCAGGAACGAAATGCCACAGGTAAGTATACAGGTATGTGAAATCTTTGATATTTGGGGAATCGATTTTATGGGACCATTCCCAAATTCAAGTGGAAACAAATACATTTTAGTTGCTGTCGATTATGTGTCAAAATGGGTTGAAGCCCAGGCTTTACCCACTAATGACGCACGAGTTGTAGTAAAATTTCTAAAAAAATTGTTTTCACGATTTGGTGTACCAAAAGCTCTAATCAGTGACCGGGGGACTCATTTTGCAAATGCGCAACTTAAAAAACTCTTAAAAGATATGGAGTTCAAAACAGATTTGCAACCCCTTATCACCCACAAACCAGTGGGCAAACTGAAGTCACGAATAGAGCAATAAAAAGAATTCTGGAAAAATCAATTGGTACCAATAAAAAAAATGGTCTAATAAACTCGATGATGCTTTATGGGCTTTCAGAACAGCTTATAAAACACCTATTGGTACGACACCATATAGGTTAATATATGGTAAAGCATCTCCATTACCTGTGGAGATAGAACATAAATCATACTGGGCGTTAAAAAACTGTGATCTTGATGAAACAAATATCCGTTCTAACCGTTTAATGCAGATAAACGAGTTAGAAGAGTTAAGGAACGAAGCATATGAGAACTCCTTAATTTACAAAAATCGCACTAAGAAATGGCATGACGCACGACTGCAAAAGAAAACGGAAATTGCACCAGGAGATCAGGTACTTTTATACAATTCGAGATTAAAGTTATTTCCAGGGAAACTAAAGTCAAGATGGTATGGGCCGTACAAAGTGAAAACCGTATTTCCATACGGTACTGTTGAATTAATAGACAAAAACGACGTAAGCTTCAAGGTTAACGGACACCGGGTGAAGCACTACGAACAAGGAGTCCGTTGTGAAGAAGGAGAGGATGTACCCCTCTCAAACATTTAAAAATTTAAAAGAAGGGGTACGGGTTTAAGCTTTCAACCCAGATAAGGAAAGCGGTGTGAAGAAAAGACATTGATTTTTGTTCGGTTGGTTTGTAATAATTTTAAGACAATCTAATTTTATGTTGTGTGTTAAATAAATAATAAATAATAAAAATAAAAATCATCAACGGAAAAACAAGAGAAGGAAAAATGCCACAGACGAAGATCGCGACCCGATCCACAAGCCCATAGGGGCGCTATGGCTGATGGACAGGAAGGGCCCAAGCCCGTAATTTCACAGATCGCGACCCGATCCAGTAGTGGATCGCGACCCGACGACGCGCCAGGATTAAAAGCATATCGGTCATATTGGTTTCAACTTTCACCCCACAATCGCATCCCGATCTACACGGTAAATCGCGACCGAGGCTTTTTCCAGTTTTTCTAGATTCGTAATCATCAAGCAAGGTATGTAAACCCTCGATTCCTTTTCGATTTACATTATGAAATTGGTAGATAATTTGTGATAATAGAAATAAAATTAGGTTTTATTTGATTCTCGGTTTTGAATGTTATTTTCCCATATAGATGTTAGATCTATCCGAGAACTAAATAAACTAGTTAAAACCCTCTTAGATAGTTAAGTTTTGGCTTGAAAAATGAGTAAAATCGGAATGTTAGGTCGGATATTCAAGGATCGCGACCCGATCCTTGATGTTCTTCAACCATTGCGTCCCTACTTATGAATGAACCATGCATGTGTTCAAGGATCCCGACCCGATCCTTGAAGAAATTCATCGATCACGACCCTACGGTTGAATGTCCCATGAACTTGTTCATCGATCACGACCCGATCATGGATATGGTTCAAAGATCGCGACCCTATGCTTGAAAGTCATCGGACTAAATCTTAGGCGCGTCCCTATAAATCTCGACCCGATGTTCAAAGCTCGCGACTCGGAACCCGACCCATCCGACGATCGCGACCCGATCCGGATGAAGATCGCGACCCGACATCGACCAGGATCCGGACTGACCATCCCGATTGCACCCCTGATCGTGACCCGACCCACAAGGGCATCGCGACCCGATCTCTGATCAGGGGAAAATTTTATTTTATTTTCAAGCTAATTCTTTTCTATTTTTATTTCTTATTTCACAGATAAATGGCAGGAAGAGGGGAACAAAACCCACCAGCCGAGGAGTTACCTTCGCATACATGGCTACAATTTCCAACAACAATTAACAATGCGAGGAGACAAAGATACTTTGGAGAACTGGGCAGGATTCATAAAAAATACGTTCATGTGCCCCCCTCTCTGGATTGGGAATACGCAGCAACGATCGGGCTACACCACCGTTTGGCACAGTTCACAACAAAAATTCACGCCACAACCGGATTTACATGCCATGCCTGGGACAGACTGTTCCACTTCCAGGAGCCCATATTCAGAGAGATCACTCTGGAGTTCCTATCCACTGTACAGTTCGAGCAGTACAGGGATTTATCAGATAGGACGGCTTTCTCTTTCAGGCTGGGAGGAGTTAGCCGCGAGTGCAGTGTGATGGAGCTAGGGATATGCCTAGGGCTGTATACACGGGAGGAGACCGCCTTGCCTATGTTTTCCACTTTCTTCGAGGCCTGCCTCAGGATCCCGCCAGCAGATTTCCGCCTGGCAGATGTTTGGGGTATGCTAGCCAATGAGGCATATGAGTCACACACCGCGGTGGAGAGCATGCTCCGCTCCCCTGTCCACCGTGTGCTTCACAGACTCATCGCCTCTACGGTTAATCACCGTAAAGGAGGCGATAAGGTGCCAGTTGACGATGTCTTCTATCTATGGTGCCTGACATCTGAGGGTGTGTGCCTCAACCTCCCATATACACTGGCTGTCTTCCTTTCCAGGAAGGCAAAAGGGGCAAAGAGGAATAGCCCCATCTCTGGAGGGCATCTTATCTCCAGGCTGGCCATATCATACGACATCTTCTCATCTCCACACGCACGGGGACTTACCAGGTCAGATCCTCGTTTTATGAACAGGAGTTACCTATATCAGATGAGAGTGATCGATCAGGACGATCACATTCGAGAGGAGGACCCTGTTGAGCAGGGAGAAGACATGGACGCACAGCCTGAGCCACAGCCTGAGCCACAACCCGAGCCACAGCCACAGCCTGATCCACAGCCAGCCCCCGGTGCTCACCGTCGACGCCGGCAGAGATCTCCTATACAGCAGGATGTCCCAAAGCAGGAGATCGATCTACGCTTCCTATCCCAACAGATCAGTAGGATGGATCTGAGTAGACAGCGTGATGCACAGAGGATAGAGAGCAGCATTCAGGGCATACAGCGCGACATCCAGATGATAGAGCGCGACATACTGCGGAGGCAGGTTCATGATCAGTGGGTGTCACATTCGATGCAGGGGTTCTACGAGAGTCAGGGTTACCAGCCCCCATTCCATACCCGACTTATGTTCCGCCTGTCCCCACATGGTTTGAGCCACCAGATTTCCTGCAGGACTACGGTGATGGCGGTGGCACCTCAGGTTCAGCTTTTGATGATACTGATGATTGACTTTATTTTATTGTATTTAAATACATTTGGATTATTTGAATTTGAATTTTAGTGTGGTGTGTTTGTTTTTATTTATTGGTGTGTTTTTTTTCATGGTGTGGTTAATATTTTCTCTGAGCATTGATACAGAATATAGGTTTAAACAGACGCTGGCATTCAGTTCAGCAAACTTCTTCTGTGGAATCTGTCCTTAAAACAGAACGACTCATTACCCAAGGGGAGTCCATTCCAATTAAACTCCTCTTTGATTTAAAAAGATATATACAATAAAATTATTGTATAAAATAAGTGTAGGGTAATTTAGTCAAACTGCAATTATTAACTAAGTCAAGTCAAAATTTTATCTTAAACATCTTTTCCAAAAAAATTGAACACTAAAAAGGTAATTGTTAAGAAAAATGTTTTGAAAATAAATTTGTAGGTTAAACTTAATTTTATGCTCTTATTTTCTAGTTTTTCATTATTTCATATAAAATTTAATTCCGTAAATGACAAGTAGTTAGAATGATAATTACAAAATGTTTTGCATAAATAACGAAATAGACCCGTTGAAAATCAGGATTTGTCAAAACAGGTTGAGTCAGTTTCCCTAATCGCGCGAATGCTATGACTAAATCGAGGAAAATAAGCCTCGTTAAAAGAACTTCAAATATGAAAATAAATCTAATGTAATGAAAAGCGAGAATCAAGTAACGTTACACCATAAGATTGAGACTCAGGAAGGAAATTCAATCAGTGGCCTTTGACATTCGACCAAGTAGACATAAAATGGGGCCCACGAACATTTCTACTCCTTATTACCTAAAACCAACTGGTTTGGGATAATATTGTCGAAAGCTCGCTACACGGATGTCATCGAAAGTCATGGGATTTCCTTAGTGGCCTTTGGAATTTGAATTAGTAAACTCTGTATAGTTGTGAGTTGAAAATTTATAATCAAGAGTTCCATAGAAAGTCACGAGTTTCAAAGGTGCGGTAAAAATAAATAACTTAACTTGATAAACCTAGTCCAGCATAATTTTTGGGAAACTTGACAAAAGATCTTGAGATAAAAAGAATTTTTAAGGGTGTATTCAATGTTATGTAAAAATGAGTATTTTTCAATCTAAACATTTTGTCATTAATAGAAATAGATTTTATGTAAAATTTTGGAAGGTTAGAAATACGCACATAAGACTAGGTATAATCTACTATGTTTATTCTTATAACCTTATTCTTAACATAGGTAAATAATGCTAGATCTATGATAGCAGTTGGAAAGTTGTTTGGATATCAATTGTCTTAGCTGGTTTTTAAATTATAGTTTGCTCGAGGACAAGCAAAATTCAAGTGTAGGGTATTTTGATATTGCCTCATTTATACATATATTTCGGGCAATATCAAGTGCTTAAATATGTGTTTTTGGTTTAATTTCAATATAAAAGGTACTTCACGATCGCGACCCGATCCTCTATGGGATCGCGACGCGATCCTCGCTGGGCAGTAGTATAAATAGAGGCTTTCTCTTGTTGTTTTGGACACACAATTCAGATCACAAACTCTTTACCTGGAGAATCACCCTCTATCTCTCTGCTCTCGACCTCCCTTCTCAAGGAATGAAGCTCTGCTAGCGGTGGTAACGAAGAACGATCAAGAAACATCATTGCTCGGATATTCGGTTTGCTTACTATGTTTAGCTTTCTTATATATTCAGTGTGTTGCATATCTTTGATTATGGAGTAATTCCATTGTGCTTTTACTTAGAGTAGATGAAACTTATAATTATGTTTTGATTGATATAAAATCGGATATTGCAAGTTTAATAATTTACTTTGCATGTTTATTTAACCGACTAATGTATATTAAGAACCTATCTTTGAAACTTATAACTGAATTATATTTAGTATAGATGACCATTCTTGCTAAATTAATTTGTATCATAATATATATATATATATATATATATATATATATATATATATATATATATATATATATATATATATATATTTCATGTATATATTTATGACTAGTGATTGACCAAATCCTAGGTTAAGTTACAAAGAAAGAATCTTATATGCATTTGTTTTAATTGTATTAGTGGACCAAACTATACATCTTATTTTGATTTTCATGACCATTGATATCAAAAGAAACAAATAAATCATGCAGAGTATGAATAAATAGAATGATCAATTGGAGTAATTAATTTACAGGACCAATGGGATTAATAAACCCTTTTTAATCATAAAATTGGATTGTTGGACCAAGACATCTAATTAACTTAGAAATCGGTATTTAACTTGTTAATATCCATTGCACATTATTATCAATCAGAATATTGTTATAAGGAGTAATCACCTCTGAGTAAAAAGCATATTTGTTCAAACTATCCTTTCGGCTTAACTTCAACCTTGTTACCATTTATTTACTTGTAATTCTTTATTTATTTGATGACACGATCTCTTCACTATTACACAAACCCCCCCCCCCCCCCTCTTATCTCTTTTGTTGTCATTATAAATTATTAATTGATAATTGATTTTCTTCAATTTAAACCAATTCCCTTGGGTTCGACCAGGACTTACCATTGCTATATTACAACCGATTAGGTACACTTGCCTAGTTGTGTTGTTTTCATTAATGGTATCTCCCTGTTATAAATTCAAAACTTATGAAAAGACATTACAAAGACAATATTGATCCTCAGTATTCCAAAAATAAGTGATATCATTTTTGGTATATAAAATATGTATGTCTGAAAACACATCACTTGGCTAGTTAGAGAATTCTAACCATAACTACTCCCTTCCTCGTCCTTTCCATTTATTGATCTTTTACTCCTTAAGTACCTAAGAAGTTTATTCGCATTTTATTAATAACATGTTATACTTTAACAACATGTAAGGACCACTTTGCTATGTTCTAATAGACTCTTATCACAATATTCTTGTGATATTCATCCCTTAGCATACCCTTTTACTTGTTCTTATTATCATTTAAATAACATTTTATTGACCATTATACCCTTGAAAAGTCACATACACAATTTAGACCCATTTTTCATGTTTTCATGCTCCATAACACTTATAAGACCAATTAGAGACCAAGGCTACAAGGCTAGGGGCAAAATAGACTCTTTACCGAGGGTTACACGGCCATGTTATATTTCCCTTAGAAGTTACACGGCCATGTAACTTCCCAGGCCCTTCATAACTTCAATTTTTGCACTAACAATCATGATTCATGTATCGAGCTCGTTTTATATCCAAACTTCACCAAATTTTGACCATAGGTTCTATTGACCCTCTATTATGTCAAGAACATGTTTTCACTTCTATTAAGTCTTATTTAGTCGATGACTTAATGGTTAAGACCATAGGATGTCACAAGAGCTCTAAAGAAGCTCATATGCGCATCAACTCAAATTTTAAAGTCTAGTTTTGTCTATTTTCTATCCATATGCTTATATAACCAATGGATGATTTAATTTAAGGTTTTTACTAGCCAAAACATACTTTGTTAATTACCAATTCATGATTTCCATTAACCATTTCCATGGGTTTCATTCATGGAATCACCAATTCCATTCCACCCGATAAATTTCAGTTTTTATTCGAACTTCCATTTTATTAATTGAAATTCTTAGCAAAACCACTTCTAATGGTTTCTTCATACTTAAACATCATTTATGACTCATTCTAACCAACCCTTTATGTCAAATTAACACTTTGATCCTAAACTCAAATTTCTAGGGTTCAATTACACATGAAATCACCGAACTTGATTTTAAGTTATCCATATGTTGGATAATGATCAAGTTGTGATTAGAAACATGAACCAACTACTTTTACCTGTTTTTAAACCATGGAATCATGGATTCCAAGTTTCTTCCAAAAATTTCCATTTTTAACCTTTTTACATAAAATCTGAAATTACTTAAATTTTATCAACTAGGAATGATTTATTACTTCTATTATGACATATTAGACTTATCAAGAACCATTAAGACCAACTTGTTCTTACAAACCCGTTAGTTAGGGTTCTTGAGCTCAAATTCTCATTTCTTGATTTTAACACTTTCAATGGTTAAAGTAGGTTTAGATAGTAATTAAGACACAAATTAAGGCTAGGAATCATAGGATAATCCTCCTCTAGCCACTGAAATTTTTAAGCTACAGTAACCTACTCACAGGAAATGGGTTAAACAACCCTAAAAACAAGTTTACTAACCTTAGAAGGCTTGGAATTCTTCAATTCCAAGTTAATTTCATCCATCTCCACTTCAATTCCTCATGACCTTCACGACCCGACCTCCTTAGCACTCTCTAGAATCTGCTCCCGTGTTCTATGAACTAGGAGAATATATTTCTCCTATTTATACCTCCTCACTTTACACTAATGACAATCTAGCCCCTTAAGTTCCATTTTTCCCAAAATGGCACAAAGACTCATTTTATGACATTATAAGTTTTATTTTATTTAATTCTTACCTCACAATATATTTTCTTTACATAAAATTCATTTGTGTGCCAAATGACCATTTTGCCATTTTTTATTAAATTCTACTATTACGACATTGTTCAACCCAACTTTATATATGATTATTTTATAGTTTTTACCACTATTTTCGGGTTCTTACAATGACTGATCATATAAAGAGAAACAACATTAGATTGAAGTCCATAATCAACAAACATACCACATAAAATAAAACTAAAACTATAGTTTACTTCTTAATACTAAATAGTAAATAGTTAACTCCTTAACTGTCACATTTAGGGATAGATGGACTAAAATGCTAGAAGAAAACATAATTGACAGATCATATATATAGAAAAACAATGCTAGACTAAAAAAAATACCATATTAAAATTCATTTGATAATATACTTCTTATTAAATGAATAATTAAAAAAGCCCATCATTGATACTTACTAAAATGTTTGGTTTTAATCAATATATCAAAATGATAATTAGTTTCCTAGCTACTTGGTATATTCTTAAAAGAATACGGAAATTTCTATTACATACAAAAATATATAAAAACTTTACATTTTTTTTATGGGGCATATATCATGTATAAAACATTAAAATGTATAAAAACTAAAAAGCGATATCCGTCAATTTTGTGGTAGTCTTTTGTTAAATTGTAGTCTTAAGAGTGGAACATGTGAACACAAAACCCTAATTTTATTTGTGCGCCACCTTCGTCTCTTCCTCTTGCGCCTCTTTCCTCCAATCGGCCCTCTCGATTTCGCATCCATAAGCGATTCAGGTACAACTCTGTGTCTATGCGTTTATCGATCTGTGATTTGATTGGCCAAGAAGAAGAGTATCAGCCATCCAGTAGCCCTTTGCTTTGTCGCCGCATAATCAAAATTTGGAGAGAAAACGCTCGAGATTAGAAACTGTAAGTTCAATAGTATATTTCAATTTATGAGCTTTCTGGAATTTTTGGGATTTTGATTAAATTCAGTAGCATTCATATGTTTATATCCGTAGTTGAATTCTTTTTGAATCTGTAGATACCAAGAGTTTTTGTATGTTAAGTTGTAGATCATTCAAAAATGCCTTTTTGGTCGTGTCGAATTAAATTTGTATTCTAGAAGAACAACGACCAAATTAAACTACATGATAATGAACTTTTGCCGTATGCTTTTATTGTGACTAACTGATTTTTTCTTTTATTTGTTAGAAATTTAGAAGAAAGAGGAGTCCAAGAAACTCATTAGGCTGAATCGTTGTTCCAATTGGGAGAAAGGAAACAACTATGCTTTTTTTTATTTTTCCGTCAATTATGAGCTAATGACCAGGAAGAAGAGGGGAGAGGGAGAGCTTGCTCTCTTTGAGCGTATTTGTTTTCTTTTCATAAACATAGACAAGATGAGATTTTATAGTGATTATCTTGCATTGATTATTGGAATGGGTGGTCTCGGAATAATAGCTGTGGCTGAGGTCGATCTTCAAGGTAAAAAACTCGATTCATTCATTGTATTTTTTCTAATTTACTTTGCAACTTAATATTGTATTTTGTTTTGTGCAAATCAAACGTATAAAAGAGTTCATGACATATTAATATTTAATACTAAAACACAACAATTGTTATTACATCCTAAGTTTTATAAGCAAGTCACGAATTAGTTTTTCTTTTTATATATGTTACTTCCTAAGATTCTGAAAAATTATCGTTTGTAGAAAATGTTATTTATTGCTAAATGCAAGAATTAACAATGTTTTTCTACTTTTTTTTTATTATCCTATTTTATTCCCATTTTTTCTTATTATAACATTGTACTTCGAAATTCTTTAAAGCAACGTTGTAGGAAGTTAGGCATAAAAAGTTGGCCTTGAAGACAGATTAAGAGTTTACAAACTCTTATTAATCATACTCAATTTAAAAATTGCATTTTTTTTCTCCATAATTTTAATACCATGAGGTTGTAATGACTGAATGTATTTATGCAACAGGAATTGGATAATAATCCTAGTGGAGCAGCCGTAATACTTGGTATAGAGAACGAGAAAAGAGCAATAGTCGAGGGTTCCAGTTCGAAGATAACTGATACCCCAAAGAGATTGAGGCAAACTGTCTTTAGGAATGTTTACAAGAAACGAAAGGTTGAGAAGATGGAGGAAGCTTCATCAGGGACCCATACACAACAACATCTTTGCCGTCTGGTTCTGCTACATGTAGTATAAATATTGATTTACTTGGGCATGTAAATGATGAAAGTTCACATCCTATGATAGAAGGTATGTCCATTCCTATTTATCAGGAAAGTCCAAGTCAAGTACCTTCTAATGAAGATCGAAGTACCTTCTAATGAAGATCGAAGTTTCTTAGATCAGGAAGATCTTTATTCTATTGTATTTGCCTCTTAATCTAAGTCTTAGACATTGCTTATTTTGTAATATGTATATGGTAGTTGTTTTCTAATAGGATTAATTTAATTTAAGCAATCTATATGTCTATGGTGGTTGTTTTTCTAAGGTACTATGTATTATAAAATACTTTTTTTAGTTTTAGATTCTGTTTTAGAGTTTCTTTGTATATGGTTTTTAGTAAGTTTTTAGACTTGTTGTTCACTACGACTATTCCTAAGTAGATGTTAGTCACACCTTGGATCAATACAGTTGATCAGACTTTATCTATCATATATATGATTACATAACTATCTAGGACTACTCGTAGTGTTCAACTCATCTTATTACTCTTGTATTGTTCCAGTTATGAAAATGTTCTAGTATGTATGTATTTGTACTTATACTTTATAAAAATATCATTGTATTTTAAAATTATATTTTGTACGAAATGTTTTATAGAGTTTTAATCCCATTGTATTTATAGTTGTACATTTTAAATAGATTGATATACTTAATTCACTATAAACAATGCTCTGATACCAATGTGTCACACCCCCAAACCACGATGGCGGAATCGTCTGATGGTGGATGACTTCATGAACAATATCATAACAACGTTTGTACAATAGTGATCAAAGCAAACACATCCATCATATACATAATTATAAATGTTACAAGAGTTCAAAAGATTGTACGTTTCAAATACAATCACAATATGATATCAAAATACATAGTATGACGCCATAGTGAACCATTGTCAAAAACTTGTAGTTACCTGATTTATCAATTTTCTGAGAATACAAGTAGTTTGAAAGAGTGTCAACATTACGTTTGTGAGTTCATAAGATTTTTATATGAGAAAATCCAGTCTTTTTTCGTTGTAAAGAGATAGTGTTTGAAACCAGAAAATCCAATATTTTCTTATAAATGAGTCGTAGTCTTAAAAACCCAAGGACCGAAAATGTATAAGTGTTCTATACTTGAAAATAGTATTATTCTTAAATGAAACCATGTGAATACATGTTTATTCGTAGATTAATTGTAGATCTAATTCTGTAAAACCTTTACGTAGGTAAAATCGTATTTTATTTGTATCTTACTGAATTGTAGTTTTAATTTCCATAAACCAGTTTGTATAAGTAAAATTTTACTTATATTTGTAATTTGTTAGAATGTAGTTTTAATTCCATAAAACTTGTATGAGAAATCCATTTCCTTGTAAAATATAGTATCGTAACCCAGAAAATCCAATATTTTCTTATAAATGTGTTGTAGTCATAAAAGGTTCAAAGACTAAAAATGTATAACGTAAGTTGTATTATAGTATAAAACTATTTGAAGTGTATATTTTCTACGTAAACAAAATGTATAGTTAATTTCCCAATGTGAGACACCCTATAACCATACTGCGACATGTTATGCCTGCTGCGACGTTATTCAAGCGTCGGAATGTTATGACATTTGTCACCCTTGACCCGTCGGTCGTAGTTGTAGCTAGCAACCATAGGTGCGGGGTTGTCAATCCCGTATAGATCTATACACAATTATCACGTTCTCTTACCGAGACTCTGGTTATAAATTCAGGACTTATAGTATCATGCTTAAATAAGCACTAGTGAAGACCCATCTCACAAAAATATATGTATTCAATCAAATTGTTTACGTAAAATTTGTATATGAAAAAACCTTGTATTTGTCCATTATCATTTTTCCCATAATAATATTGTAATGTATAATAATTATATATTTTTATATAATTATTTTGTCTTGTTCAAAATGTCATAGTAATCTTTGTATCCACAAACTATTCCTATAATAGTTTATTTTTAGTGTTTTGTCGTCAAAAACATATATTTACGAATATATGTGAAGTAAATTATTTAAATGATTATAAATAACATCTTTTAGAATATTTTTCATAATAGTGGTGTAATAAATTGGTTATACTCTTTATTAATTCCAATATAATACTTCATGACTATCAAATAAAGAACGGTCATGTAGAAATATAACGTCTTTTAGAATATTTTTACCGTTTTTCTATCATAACTTTTTATATATAACGTTTGGTAAAAATATAACGTTTTGTAATATTTCGAAGACTTTTGAATTTTACCGTTCACTATTCACGTCGGATACTATTGATGCTGGATCATTATTCACGTCAGACACTATTCATGCCGGATCACTGTTCATACCGGACACTATTCACGACTTAAAAAAATAATTTAATTTAATTTTATTTTAAAAATATCTAACTTAATAGCGTTTGTTCGTATAATTGTTTTGAATTAGCGTATATAATATCCAATAATACATTGTAGAGGTTATGGAATTTACATTTGAACATATTGACCTATCATACGTTTTGGTTGACTTGAGTTAACTTTCATTGACCAAATTTTGACAGTTGTCACACTATGCTCTGATACCAACTTGTAACGTCCCAGTTTTTAAACAAATTTAAAAATAAATAATAAAATAATTTCAGTAAAAACACATTATATTTTATAAACATTCGTACCTCAAAATCTTTAGTTATTCCAAAAATATTCAATATCAAATCAATCCAACCGCAGAAGTCAAACTAGGTAAAGTCAACTCAATATAAATGTTCAAAGGAAGCAGCATCAGTGTGTACACGTCACCCCTTGCCGTCACCCACATCTAAAGAACCTGAAACAGTGATTTAATAGGGAAAGGGTAAGCACATAGCTTAGTGAGTTCCAATACATACACGACATATCAGTCACACATACTCTACCCCTATCAAGTAGGACACAACCATACAACACAGTAAAATAAACACATAGTCTAGTCTACCCCACCCAATACATTAAGTCATGCTCCACGCTCAGCACTCCGAGCCGCGCATACTCTGTTCGTCGAGCCGTGCGTATCCGCTCAGTGCATCTTGCCAGCATCTCTATATTGCTCAGTGCGTCGAGCCAACCTATTGCTCAGTACGTCGAGCCACCATATATTGCTCAGTACGTCGAGCCCATATCATCTACATACTAGACCTAGACCCGTCTAGCACCAACTATAGACTAGTACTAACCACACACTAACATATCAACACACACTAGACGTCCAAATGAGTTTATACTATCCACATACATCCTATAAGAACATACGAGCTACATTAAAGCACATATACAATACATACAACAATAAACAGATATAGCATCAAGATTTTATCAACAACCACTACTACAGCAAAGGATGAAAGATATCAGTACAATGTAGTGAGAAACTCACCTGATATGTAGAAGTAGGTCGCACACACAAGCACGTGATACTCATGAACTCTCCTTCTTCCCCGAACGTACATTCCACGTGGTACTGCTTAGAACGAATTAATGTTTACATTTATTACTTATAATTATATAAGTATACATGTATTTTCCCGATACCCGACACGTACCGTGTCCCACTATACCCTCCCTTTATCTTATAAATACATCAATGAGGTTATTAATTATCCTTAATAAGAATATATAGGACCGAGCACCCACTACAAACTCTAAGCCGCAACCAAGACCAAAAACCACGAAAGAATACTTGACAGCAAAGTTGAATTTTTGACCCACGACAAGATTTGTAATATTAAACCAAGGAGAGGCTGAAAATAAAATCCAATAAAAGTTAAGGGCAGACTAGACCCAAGGAAAAGGTCACAAGGCCTGACCTTAGGTCAAAATCATTCTCCAATAACAAATGACAAATCCCCAAACATGACTAATTTGATCAGTCCACCCATTTGACCACCTCTCAAAGATGTAACCAAAACACGAAATAGGTAGAGAATTAGGTTCAGAATTTTTGTAGTAAACAACTAGACACTTAGAATGAACTTTTCCCACTGGTCTTGTCCCCAAACCATTTGTGTACATTTAACTATGAATTTTTGAACACATAATTCTCAGTACAACAACTACCTAGACCAGTCAGTGAAGATTGCAACTTTCACATGACGTAGTGTCCAAGTTAATCCAAGGGCTTCTGGACCTAGAAACTACACACCTACTCCTTTCCAGAAATGTATGGCTCATCCTAATTGATCAAGTACAAGATTTTACACGAATTTTCTAAGAACATGTCCAAAACAGTGAAAATCTGAAAATGACAAACATGACATTAGGGTCTAAGGTTTCAACTCCTAAACCCATTAAGTCCCTTCATTAAGACCTTTGAGGTCTGAAACATCAGATGAGGAGCATCAAAAACACATACACACACCCACACACCACGATGGGTATGTGGTGATGGTGATGGATTCAGCTAGAAGGAGGACGAACAAGAGAAAAAAACAAAAGAGAAACTTGTGTACCTTTAATCTCCAATCTACAACCCACACACTCAATATTCGATCAGCTACAACCCTACTTGAGCACTCCTAGAGCAGCAAGAACACGACACCAGGAAGCAAAATTGATGGGAGGAACAAAAGAGGAAGTTACGGCTAGGAGATGGAACACAACATGTCACACCCTCAAATCGTAATGGCGGAAAAGTTCGAGGGTGGATGACTTCATGTACGATATCATAACAATGTCAAGCAATAATGAATCCAAGCAATCACAACCATCATAATATAATTGTAAAAGTTACTTAAGTTCAATGTTGTTATTTCCGTTACAATTACATAAGATTCAAAAATACATAATTTATGACGTCATAGCATCTCATCGTCATTGCTTGCGAACCTGTTTGTTTACTGGTTTCCTGAGAATACAAGTAGTTTGAAAAGCGTCAACAATAAAGTTGGTGAGTTCATAAGTATTTTGTGTAGAAGTCCCTTTGTGATAAATCGTAGTTTTGAAAACTCAAGAAAATCCAATATTTTCTATATTTAGAACCGTAGTAAGTCTGAAAATCCAAAGATTTAAATGTAGGTCAATAAGTAGCACTTATAAAAGAAAATGTAAGTTTTTAACGTAAACATTCATTAAGGGGTGAATCGTTTTTCCATTGTGAGGCATCCTATAACCATACTATAGACTAGTTGGCCTGCTGCGACGTTCTTCAGGCGTCAGAAATGTTATGACAGTTGTCACCTCAGACCTGCCGGTCTAGCTGTAGCTAACAGCTCAGGTGCGGGGTTGTCAATCTCGTATAGATCTATACACAATGTCATGCTCTCTTACCGAGATTTTGGTTATAAATTTCAGGACTTATAGTGTAAGTACTAAAAAGTATTGTGAAGACCCGTCTCACAAAAATGTATGTATCATAGACCCGCTTACGTTTTGTAGTTAAGAAAACCTTTTGTCTTTCGTCGTTACTTTTAATTCCCAAAATAACGTTGTATGTAGTTTAAATATATATGCATATTCCCATATAAATAAACTTTGTATCGTTTCATTGTAGTGTATATAATATAACAATTTAGTTTAGAGCTATAAGTTTTGCGAGGTAGGGGTATGGTTGGTACCTATCGTTTGAAATCACGCGGTATCGTGTGAAAGGCCTGATTTCGGAATGATGGTTCGAAATCAGGAACTATTTTGTATGAGATAATAGTTTGTACGAGTGTATTTTAGTTGTAATAGCATAATATCTTGTATTCTCCCCTTAAAAGTTTTTGAAAAGTAAAAATGGAGGGGTATGAGGCTCACCCTTGAAGCGTGAGTTGTCGAGAAAAGAGTATTGGTTTGGGAGTTCGTTGACAGAAACCAAGACTTGGGCCCTTCGGAACCTTCAGATAAAGCTATTACCCGATGGTTCCACGAAATGTCAGTGCGTGTAAATGAAGTATAAGCTGTGTATTATCGTGTAGAATCATCAAGGAAAACTAACTTACCAAGGATATGAGGTTTTACACCGAGAAAAATGGCAGAGGATGGCTGTTCACGGTGGTGCTGTTGAGGCAGTGAGTAGAGAGAAAGGTGGTGGAAGTTGAGTGTTGAGAGAAAGTTGAGGGGAAAGTTGAGAGAAAATCTGATGAGTTCGTAGGTTTATGGGTTCAATGAGTATGGGGAACCGATTAAAAGAGGGGTTAGTTATGCTTTATGTCAAATCACTTAGTCCTAGGTGTACTTAGTAGCAGTTGACCTTGTGATTTGATTGATGTTTGCATTGGAACTTGTTATTTAGCAGATGTTAGGAGTGAGGATTTAGAAGATGGTCTCCCATTAGGAAGTGGACATTGCATGAGTGGGGTAAGTTCTGGAGGCATGGAGTCCGAAAATGATTCTTTCGGAACTCGTACAACAAGGATACAAGATTAAATCTTTCAACATTCTGATTATGAAGGTTGGGTTTTCGGAGAATTAGTTTTTGAATATTACTAGGAAACCTAAGCATTTTCCGAGTGTCATTTCTGAATCGAGTGGCAATTTCGGAGCATAGGGTTCCGAAATTAGAAGCTCCTACTTGGGAGTTCCGAGCTTGGTGGGTTTCCAAAGTCTGCCTCGAGGATTCGGAGAGTTGAAGGGTCTGAAAGTCGTATCCGAAACTAGAGGTTTTCGGAGGTAGTTTAGAGGTCGGGGACATCTCGAGAGAGTCTCCGAATGAGGATCAAGCGTCCGAAAATGGTTCAGTGTGAGAATGGATTTTTCGTACCTAGTGCGATCTCACAGCTATGTTTGTATAGTTTGCTAGGTATTTGTCTTGTAATTGTATACGCAGTATTATAACATCCAGCAATACATTCTAATAGTTATGAATTTACTTTTCATTATGTGGGTAAACGTACTCTTTGTTTGGCTCTAGTTGACTTATGTTGACTATTTTTTTACAACTGTCACATCATCTACCCGTTAGAAAGAATTTCGTCCCGTAATTTTGCTCTTGAGTGGATGCTCAAGGGTTTGGGAAAAGATGTGGGTATTTTTGTTTCATTTGGTCTTCGCATTCCCAAGTAAATTCAGGTCCACGCTTGGCGTTCCAGCGGACTTTTACTATTTGTATGCGACTTTGCTTTGTTCTCTTGACCTCTTTGTCCCTGATTTCCACAGGTTCTTCAACAAAGTGAAAGTTCTCGTTCACTTCTATTTCTTTGAGTGGAACGACGAGAGTCTCATCAGATAGGCACCTCTTAAAGTTTGATACATGGAAGGTGGGATGGACGTTGTGGAGCTCTGGTGGTAGCTGGAGTCGGTATGCTACCGGCCCTATCCTGGCGAGGATCTCAAATGGTCCGATGTACCTGGGGTTTAGTTTCCCATGCTTTCCAAATCGTATCATCCCTTTCCATGGCGATACTTTTAGTAATACACGATCGCCCACCTGAAATTCTAAAGGTTTGCGTCGCTTATCCGCATAACTCTTCTGCCGATCACGAGAGGCCTTCAATCGTTCACGGATTTGAACGATTTTCTCCGTCATCTCTCGGATGATCTCTGGACCGGTGAGAGTACTGTTGGCTACTTGTCCTCTGGCTAACTGTGTATCTCCCACGTCAACCCAACATAGAGGGGATCTGCACTTGCGTCCGTACAATGCTTCGAATGGGGCAACCTTTATGCTAGTGTGATAACTGTTGTTGTAGGAAAACTCCGCGAGTGGTAAGTGGGTGTCCCATGCTTTGCCAAAGTCTATCACGCAAGCCCTCTACATGTCTTCCAGCGTTTGAATAATCCGTTCACTCTGTCCATTCGTCTGCGGGTGGTACGCTGTACTCATGTCGAGGTTGGTTCCTAAAGCCTTCTGCAGCAATTGCCAGAATCGTGATGTGAATCGACTATCTCTATCTAAAATAATGGAGATTGGTGCACCGTGCAAACGTACAACTTCTTTGATGTATGTTCTTGTAAGCTTCTCCATTTTACCGGTTTCCTTGATTGGTAGGAAGTGAGCGGACTTGGTCAATCTATCGACGATCACCCATATGGTGTCTAGCCCACCAGTTGTCTTAGGTAACTTGGTTATGAAGTCCATGGTTATCCGCTCCCATTTCCACTCAGGTATCTTGGGTTGTTGTAATAAACCCGAGGGCTTCTGGTATTCCACTTTGACTTTAGCACAAGTCAAGCATTTGCCCACATAAGTAGCGATTTCTGCTTTCATGTTTGGCCACCAATATAGCCTTTTGAGGTCCAAGTACATCTTGTCTTACCTAGGATGGATGGAGTATCTTGTCTTGTGTGCCTTGTTCATAACGACGTCCCTGTACCCACCGAATTTCGGTGTCCAGATCCGGTTCATGAGGTAACGGGCTCCATCATCCTTAACTTCCAAATTTTTCTCCATCCCTCGCAAGGCTTAACTTGCGACATTTTCTGGTTTTAAGACCTCTAACTGGGCCTCCTTGATCTGTGTGGGCAAGTGGGAATGAATTGTCATTGTTAAGGATTTCACTCGGCGCCCTGAGTACTCCTTTCGGCTAAGGGCATCAGTTACTACGTTGGCTTTTCCTGGGTGATAACAAATTTCTCATTCATAATCACTCAACAGTTCCACCCAACTCCGTTGTCTCATATTAAACTCTTTCTGGTGGAGGATGTGCTGGAGACTCTTATGGTCAGTGAAAATTGTACACTTGGTACCGTACAAGTAGTGTCTCCAGATCTTTAATGCGAATACCACAGCTCCCAAATCGAGGTCATGTGTAGTATAATTGATCTCGTGAGTTTTGAGCTATCTTGAGGCGTAAGCAATAACCTTTCCCCTTTGCATCAGCACGCAACCCAGACCCTGGTTTGATGCGTCGCAATAGACTACAAAATCCTTTGTTCCCTCGGGGAGGGACAGGATTGGTGCACTGCACAAAGCTTTCTTTAGAGTCTGGAAGGCGGTATCCTGTCCGTCTCCCTACTTAAATGTTACACCCTTCTGTGTCAGAGCGGTAAGTGGCTTTGCGATTTTGGAGAAATTTTGTATGAATCTTCGGTAATAGTCAGCAAGGCCCAGAAACTGGCGAATTTCTGTTGGTGTCCTTGGTGCTCCCCAGTTCTTGATGGCTGTGATTTTGGAGGGATCCACATGTATTCCTTCCTTGCTGACCATGTGGCCCAAAAGGTCCACTTTCAGTATCCAAAATTCGCATTTTGAGAATTTAGCATACAACTTTTCTGCTCTCAATGTCTCCAGGACTTGTCGCAGATGTTGACTATGCTCTTCCTTACTTCGTGAATAGATAAGTATATCGTCTATGAATACTATCATGAATTTGTCAAAGTAAGGTCTACACACACATATCATTAGATCCATGAATATTGCGGGTGCATTAGTCAGTTCGAAAGGCATCACCACGAATTCATAATGTCCGTATCGCGTTCTGAAGGTTGTCTTAGGAATATCTTCTTCCTGAATTCGAAGCTGGTGAAACCCTGACCTTAGGTCAATTTTTGAAAACTAACTTGACCCTTGGAGTTGGTAAAAAAGGTCGTCGATTCGAGGTAGCGGGTACCGATTTTTGATGGTGAGTTTGATAAGCTCTCGGTAGTCAATGCACATGCAGAATGATCCGTCCTTCTTCTTAACGAACAAGACCGGTGCTCCCCAAGGCGAGAAGCTCGGTCTGATGAATCCTTTGTTTAGTAGTTCGTTTAGTTGGTTGGACAATTCCAGCATTTCCGCCGGAGCTAACGGTCACACCCCGATCCTTGGCGAAATCGATCAAGGCGTGATATATTGTTCAAAGTCTCATGACAACTATGTTATAATATGATTAGATTCAATTAAATACTAAGTATGCAAACAAGATCCACAACATACAAATACAAATCCAAATACGAACAACATTTATTACATCAAATTTAAATAGTCATGTGTGACATCCGCCTAAAATGGATTCGGGTCAACGCAACCCAATTGGAAATTTAATAAACCCTACTCGAGATTTCTTGACGCTAATAGGATCAAAACCCTTACACTAGGATATAAATTGACGTTAATAGCAATATAGCATAGTATAACGTTATAACTATAATAAAATTAAATTATGATACCATATTAAAATCAAATCAAAGTATGATGCTCTAATTAAATTAAAAGAATCAAACTTGAATGCTATAATTAAACTTCAAATCAAAGTAGATTGTTATAATCAAATAATAACCTATTTTTTTTTATAAAACTCTATTTTTATAAACATTACATTAAATTTTATAAAACTCTTAAGATGCTTGTTAGTGGGGAATTATGAAGACCACCAAAAGTAAAAGGTTATTCTCATTGTCTCCCACTCACACCTCCCATCATCTTTCCTTTCATTTTTCTCCCAACACATTATTCTCATCACCACTCAAACCACATATATTCTTCCTCTCACTCTCAATATCGAAATTCCTCCTAGAAATCTTCATTTTTCAGCCAAGAACACTTCAATATAGTCAAATCTCCATCCCTCTTGAAGCATTCATCAAATGTATGTTGTTAAAAGTTCCAAATTCATACATGAAACAAATTAAATCCACCAAAATATCTAAAACTCATTTTATGCATAAACCTGATTTTTCTCAGACTCTCATAAATAAAATAAGAAGTTCTGGAAATTTTCAGAAAACAACTTATTTTTATTGAATTACTATAATTATTGCAATAAAATATGGCAATAATTCACATAAAATACTTTTTGCAGTCAATAAATTCTGGGAAAATTTTGGAACAACCCATATATTGAGTAAAGTGGATTTATAAAGTTTCATGCATTTATATTAGTTTTTGATGCTTATTGCGTATTTTATTTTGTTGTAGATAAATAAATTTCAAAATATAGTTAGGTATGTTAAAATCTAGATTTTATATTTTTTGCACCTTATTAACATTTTAAAGACTCCATGGAAAAAGTTACAGATTTTTGTAAGAAGGTTTGATTATTTTTCTTGATTCAATGTTTATTTAATGGTTTAAATTTATAATAAATAGCTACACAAGTCCAAAAATTATAAAACCTTATCAGAATATCATATATAACATGTTAATCATAAATAAAAAGTCTAATGAATTTCTCTTAATATTTTCCTATTATTGTTGATTTTATTGATTAGTTAATAATGAAAAACATAAGAAATACTTCCCTTAGTCCAAAATATCCATAATATTTACAATAGTCTCAATATAATGTTAGAAAACTGTGGTTAATTTTCCAGAATTTTTGGGCATCATGTATTATTTTTCCCGAATTTTGTTTTGGTTTAATTATTAAAATACTAAATAAATACTAAAGCAGTTAAGAAAAATATTAAAATTTTACA
The DNA here is from genome assembly GCA_023525715.1 of Cichorium intybus. Taxonomy (NCBI): domain Eukaryota; kingdom Viridiplantae; phylum Streptophyta; class Magnoliopsida; order Asterales; family Asteraceae; genus Cichorium; species Cichorium intybus. The sequence continues at coordinate 104,099,736 of CM042013.1, read as the reverse complement.
TTAATTACTAATTTATGAAATAATGATTTTCTGATAATTTCAGAATGTTTCATTACTGTTTAGTATTTAAAACCATTTTCCTAAATATCTAAGCATGTAAAAATGCATTTTTAATGATTATTTCATATAAATAATTGTTTATAATATATAAAATCTGTAAATACTTATAATTTGACTAGTTATTATTTTAATAAGAAATTATTAAAATCTTGCCTAAAGTGAAGATATAAATCAATTAAGCAAAGTAATTAATTCAATTTAAAATTCATTTAACATATGAATACATTAATATTCAAAACAAAATTTGGATTATTGTTAATTCATCTAATATAAGAATATGTTTCTAATTATTTTTATTAATACTATATTCCCGTTTATCGATTCCTAAGCCAAAACTATTAATTATATTAGGTTCTACGACATTTTGACTCGAGCCGTCTATCGTAGAACACGCGCATTCCTTATTGGACTAATGTGAGTAATCTACCCCATATTTTATAAATTTCAATACTTTTGGGGTGTATCATGTGGTTTTAATATGTTCCAACTTCATTTTATTATTTTTTCACCATTGAGACATTGTTGGGACATTTATACGTGAATCATTATTTGTATAATTATTGTTTGTTTACTCTACATGTACTTGTAGTGCATTAACATTTTTAGTCTAATCTCCATGACTATGCTCGTATTCTTGAGGTACGTTATGGACAATAATAGCGCTATTGGGTTGACCACCCCGCCTTGGGACGCTAAGGTGATTGATTGCACGTGGTTGAGTGTGTATGATGATTAGATGCTCCATCCTATATATATACATATATATGTATATATTCGGTGAAGACTTATTGTTGTTGTTATCATTTGTTAATCAATTTTTGATTTATAAACTGTTATCTCAATAACAGTTGCTTGCCAACTTCAAAAGAAAACAAATTTCAAATTATTCAAACTCACAAATTTCTTTAATAAAACTAGATTACTCACCAACTCTCGTAGTTGACCTGTTTTTACCCATGATGCATATTTGAAGAATGAAGTTGATGAAAAGTAGGGTGTACCTTAGAAACCCACAAGACTATTTAAATTTGATGTAATAAATGTTGTTGTATTTGGATTTGTATTTGTATGTTGTGGATCTTGTTTGCATACTTAGTACTTAATTGAATCTAATCATATTATAACATAGTTGTCATGAGACTTTGAACAATATATCACGCCTTGATCGATTCCGCCAAGGATCAGGGTGTGACAGTCTTGTGGGTTTCTAAGGAACACCCTACTTTTCATCAACTTCATTCTTCAAATATGTATCATGGGTAAAAACAGGTCAACTATGAGAGTTGGTGAGTAATCTAGTTTTATTAAAGAAAATTGTGAGTTTGAAAAATTTATAATTTGAAATGTGTTTTCTTTTGAAGTCGGCAAACAAGTGTTATTGAGATAACAGTTTATAAATCAAAAATTGATTAACACATGATAACAACAACAATAAGTCCTCACCCTATATATACATATACATGTATATATATAGGATGGAGCATCTAATCATCATACACACTCAACCACATGCGATCAATCACCTTAGCGTCCCAAGGCAGGGTGGTCAACCCAATAGCGCTATTATTGTCCATGACGTACCTCAAGAATACGGGCATAGTCATGGAGATTAGACTAAAATGGTAATACACTACAAGTACATGTAGCGTAAACAAACAATAATTATACAATTAATGATTCACGTAAAAATAACCCAACATTGTCTCAATTGTGATAAAATAATAAAGTGAAGTTGGAAACATATTAGAACCACATGATACACCCCAAAAGTATTGAAAATTATAAAATATGGGGTAGATTACTCACATTAGTCCAAAACGGAATGCACGTGTCGTACGATAGACGGCTCGGGTCAAAATGTCGTAGAACCTAATATAATTAATAGTTTGGTTTAGGAACTGCTAAACAGGAATGGAGTATTAATAAAAATAATTAGACACATATTCTTATATTAGATAAATTAACAATAATCCATTTTGATTTGAATATTAAGGTATTCATTTGTTAAATGAATTTTAAATTTAATTAATTACTTTGCATAATTAATTTATATTTTCAATTTAGGCAAGATTTTAATAATTTATTATTAAAATAATAAATTGCCCAATTATATGTATTTACAGATTTTAACAATTATTTATATGAAATAATCATTAAAAATACATTTTTACATGCTTAAATATTTAGGAAAATGGTTTTAAATAGTAAAAGTAATGAAACATTTTGAAATGATCAGAAACTCATTATTTCATATAATAGTAATTACTGTAAAATTTTCATATTTGTCTAATCTGTTTTAGTATTTATTTAGTATTTTAATGATTAAACAACAACAAAATTCGGGAAAAATAATAAATGATCCCCATATATTTTGAAACTTTATACATAATTTCTAACGTGATATAGAGGCTATTGTAAGTATTTTGGATATTTGTGACTAAGGGAAGTATTTCTTATGTTTTTCTATATTAATTAATCAATAAAATCATAAATAATAGTAAACGATTAAGGGAAATTCATTAAACTTTTTATTTATGATTAATATTTTATATATGATATTCTTATAAGGTTTTGTAATTTTTAGACATGTGTAGCTATTTATTATAAATTTAAACCATTAAACAATCATTAAATTGGGAAAAATAAGCAAATATTCTTAACAAAATCTGTAAATTTTGTCATGGAGTCTTTATAATGTTAATAAGGTGCAAAAAAAATAAAATCTAGTTTTAGACATACATAACTATATTTTGGTATTTATTTATCTTCAACAAAATAAAATATAAAATAACCATAAACCAGTAATATAAATGCATGAAACTTCATAAATTTTGTTTACTCAGTTTATGGGTCATCTTAGAATTTTCTCAGAATTTATTGACTGCAAGAAGTATTTTATATGAATTATTGCAATATTTTATTGCAATAATTATAGTAATTCGATAAAAATAAGTTATTTTCTGAAAATTTCCAGAACGTATTATTTTATTGATGGGATTCTAAGAAAAATCATTTTTATACATAAAATGAGTTTTAGATATTTTGGTGGATTTAATTTGTTTCATGTATGAATTTGAAACTTTTAACAACATACATTGATGAATGCTTCAAGAGGGATGAAGATTTGAGTATAATGGATTGTTCTTGGCTGAAATATGAAGCTTTCTTGGAGGAATTTCGAGATTGAGAGTGAGAGAAAGAATAGAGAGGGTTTGAGTGGAGATGAGAATAATGTGTTGGGAGAAAAATGAAAAGAAAAAGATGATAGGTGGTGTGAGTGGGAGACCATGGGAATATCTTTTTGCTTTTGGTGGTTTTCATAATTTCCTACTAGCACAAAAATCTTCTATGTAATATACTAATTAATATAAGAGTTTTATAAAATTTAATGTAGAGTTTATAAAAATAGAGTTTTATAAAAGATAGGTTATTATTTGATTATAACAATCTACTTTGATTTGAGTTTAATTATAGCATTCAAGTTTGATTCTTTTAATCTAATTAGAGCATCATACTTTGATTTGATTTTAATATGGTATCATAATTTAATTTGATTATAGTTATAACATTATACTATGCTATATTGCTATTAACGTCAATTTATATCGTAGTGTATGGGTTTTGATCCTATTAGCGTCAAGTAATCTCGAGTAGGGTTTATTAAATTTCCAATTGGGTTGGGTTGACCCGAATCCATTTTAGGCGGATGTCACAGTCTCCCATACTTTAGGAAATTTCGTCCCAAAATTTAAGAAAAGAGTACCTTAAGAGAAAAGTTGCGGGTATTTGGTATGCATATGATCCTCACGCTCCCATGTATACTCGGGTCCACGTGCCGACTGCCACCTGACCTTGACCAGGGGAATGCGACTTCTTTTGAGTTGCTTTTCCTTTCGGTCGGCAATTTCCAAGGGTTTCTCGATAAATTGCATGGTCTCGTCGATTTGGATATCCTCGAGAGGAACATGAAGGTTCTCGTCTGCTAAACACTTCTTGAGGTTGGCTATATGAAATACTGGGTGAACTTTCTTAAGCTCTGTTGGTAGATCCAACTCGTAGGCTACTGGTCCGATCCTTTTCAAGATCTTAAACGGCCCTACGTAGCGGGGTGCCAATTTACCCTTGCGTCCAAATCGAACCACCCCTTTCTATGGGGACACTTTTAACATGACCATGTCACCCACGGTAAATTCAAGCGATTTGCGTCGCTTGTCGGCGTAACTCTTTTGTCGGCTACGAGCTGCGAGAAGGTTATTGCGAATCTGAGTGATTTTGTCGGTTGTTTCCTGGATAAGCTCAGGACCGACGATTGGAGAATCCACTATTGCACGAATTACGTGGGACTCGCCAATTTCATGCCATCAAATAGGAGATCGGCATTTACGGTCATACAATGCCTCAAATGGTGGCATCCCGATGCTAGAATGATAACTGTTATTATAGGAGAATTCCACCAACGGTAAATGGGAGTCCCAGTGTCCTCCGAAATCTAAGACACACGCCCTCAACATATCTTCGAGTGTTTGAATTGTCCTCTCAGATTGACCATCGGTCTGAGGATGATAGGCGGTACTGAGATCGAGGCGGGTTCCCATGGCTTCTTGAAGTGATTGCCAAAACTGATAGAGAAATCTCCCATCACGATCTGAAATGATGCTGAGATGGATGCCATGCCGACTAACTATCTCGTCGATGTAAATCTGAGCAAGTTGTTCGACCTTGAAATGTTCATGGATGGGAAGGAAGTGAGCAGATTTAGTCAAACGGTCAATGATTACCCAAATGCTGTCATGTCCCTTTGTGGTACGGGGAAGTTTGGTTAAGAAATCCATGGCGATCACTTCCCATTTCCACTCGGGAATTACCGGTTGGACCAATACTCCAGAGGGTCGTTGATGTTCTGCTTTTACCCTGGAACATGTAAGATATTTGGCCACGAATAAAGCAATATGCTTTTTCATTCCTGACCACCAATAATTGGTTCTCAAGCCATGATACATCTTGTCAGCGCCCGGATGAATGGAATATCGAGTTTTATGGATTTATTCCATCAGGAATGTACGAAGATTGTCGCGATCTGGGATCCAGATGCAATCTTGATAATAGAAAATACCATCAGATTTAGTTTCCAACTCCCCATCGATTCTCGTGGGCATGTCATTTTCGGTAATTGCCGAGTGTTGGGCTCCTCGAATTCGGTCGTTGAGATTGGACAAGATAGGAGAACATATTAAATGAAATGCTTTGGCATGTTCTTTTTGGCTTAACGCGTCGGCTAAGACATTCGCCTTGCCCGGATGATATCGTATTTCACACTCGTAATCATTTAGGAGTTTGACCCATCGTGTTTGCCTCATATTGAGTTCCTTTTGATTAAGAATATGTTGCAAGCTCTTATGGTCGGTGAAAATTACGCATTTAGTGTCGTAAAGGTAATGCCTCCAAATTTTAAGAGCGAAAACCATGACACCGAGCTCCAAATCATGAGTCGTATAATTCATTTTGTGGATTTTGAGTTGTCGTGATGCGTAAGCTATAACCTTTCCCCTTTGCATCAAAACACAACCTAGACCGAGATTGAAGGCATCACAGTATACCACGAAATCTTCGGATCCTTCAAGGAGTGTAAGAATCAGAGCGTCACACAATCTTTGTTTAATGGTTTGGAAAGCGTCTTCCTGCTTGGGTCCCCAATCAAATGGCGTACCCTTGCAAGTGAGAGAAGTAAGCGGTAAAGCGATCTTTGAGAAATTTGAAATGAAACGCCGTTAATAGCCGGCTAAATCGAGGAAGGACCGAATTTAGTTGGGGGTACGTGGGGCTTTCCAATTCTTGACTGCTTCAACTTTTGTGGGATCGACTAAAATACCCTTGTCACTTACAATATGACTGAGGAATTGTACCTCATTTAACCAAAACTCGCATTTCGAAAATTTGGCGTAGAGCCGATTTCCTTGCAACGTTTGGAGAGTTAGGCGAAGGTGTCTTTCATGCTCTGCCTTTGTCTTGGAGTAAATGAGGATGTCATCAATAAAGACGATAACAAAAGGTCGAGATAAGGTTTAAATATCCGATTCATCAAGTCCATGAATGCAGCAGGGGCATTTGTTATCTCGAAAGGCATAACGGTGAACTCGTAATGACTATAGCGGGTTCGGAAAGCAGTTTTGGGGATGCGTTCTTCCCGTACTCGAAGTTGGTGATAACCCGAGCGGAGGTCAATTTTTGAAAAGTATGAAGCTCCTTGAAGCTGATCAAAAAGGTCGTCGATCTGAGGTAACGGATATCGGTTCTTGATGTTCAATTTATTTAACTTCTGATAATCGATACACATACGAAACGAACCATCTTTCTTTTTGATGAAGAGAACCGGGGCTCCCCAGGGTGAAGTACTAGGGCGGATAAATCCCTTATCAGTTAATTCTTGGAGCTGAATTGCCAATTCTTGCATCTCGGCGGAGCCAACCGATATGGAGACTTGGCTATAGGAGCAGCTTCAGGAACGACATCGATGCAGAACTCTAGCTCACGTACTGGAGAGAGTCCAGATACATCATCGGGAAAGATGTCGGGAAAGTCTCGTATAATCGGAATATCTTCGATCTTCTTTTCTGTGACCTTTGTTTCCACCATATGGGCTAAGAAAGCCATGTATTCTTTATGTAGATATGATCGAGCTTGAGTACATGACATAAGACTAAGCTTTTTCGAATGAGTCTCGCCATAAATACAAAGACTTTCACCGTCGGCAAGAGGAATACGAATGAACTTCTCGTAACATACTATTTCAGCATGGTTTTGGGATAGTGATATTGCCTCATTTATACATATATTTCGGGCAATATCAAGTGCTTAAAAATGTGTTTTTGGTTTAATTTCACGATAAAAGGTACTTAATCATTTTAATAACCAAAACGCAGGAAAAATTGCTTGATTGAGAAGAAGGAGCTGAATTCAAGCCTTGGAATGAAGAAAATGGAGTAAAATATCTATTGGGAGAAAAAGAGCCAAAAAGAGCGTATTCTGGACGAAAAAGCGAAGAAATTAGTCAATCAGACGATAGATCGCGACCCTATCTCCATAGGGATCGCGACCCTATCTCCTGACGAAAGCGTGACAGTTGATGACCAAAGGATCGCGACTAGAAGCCTGAAATCGCGACCTTACAGAGATCGCGACCCGATCTCCTCGAGGATCGCGACCCGACCTACCAACTACACTCCACTCAGTCGGGATCGTGGCCGACGTAGGTACGCACTACATTGAAGATCGCGACCCGATCCCATAGAGGATCGCGACGCGATGGTCCCTGTCCAGCACTATAAATAAAGGCTTAATCTTGTTGTTTTAGACACACAATTCAGATCACAAACTCTCTACCTGGAAAAACACCCTCTATCTCCCTGCTCTCGACCTCCCTTCATCAAGGATTGAAGCTCTGCTAAGCGGAAGTCACGACGAACGATCAAGAACACTATTGCTCGGATATTCGGTTTGCTTACTATGTTTAGCTTTCTTATATATTCAGTGTGCTGTTTGTCTTTGATTATGGAGTAATTCCATTGTGCTTTTACTTAGAATAGATGAAACTTATAACTATGTTTTGATTGATATGAAATTGGATATTGCAAGTTTAATAATTTACTTTGCATGTTTATTTAACCGACTAATGTATATTAAGAATTTATCTTTGAAACTTATAACTGAATTATATTTAGTATAGATGACCATTCTTGCTAAATTAATTTGTATCATAATATATATATTTCATGTATATATTTATGACTAGTGATTGAGCAAATCCTAGGTTAAGTTACAAAGAAAGAATCTTATATGCATTTGTTTTAATTGTATTAGTGGACCAAACTATACATCTTATTTTGATTATCATGACCATTGATATCAAAAGAAACAAATAAATCATGCAGAGTATGAATAAATAGAATGATTAATTGGAGTAATTAATTTACAGGACCAATGGGATTAATAACTTTTTTTAATCATAAAATTGGATTGTTGGACCAAGACATCTAATCAACTTAGAAATCGGTATTTAACTTGTTAATATCCATTGCACATTATTATCAATCAGAATATTGTTATAAGGAGTAATCACCTCTAAGTAAAAAGCATATTTGTTCAAACTATCCTTTCGGCTTAACTTCAAACCTTGTTACCATTTATTTACTTGTAATTCTTTATTTATTTGATGATACGATCTCTTCACAATTACACAAAACCCCCCCTTTTTTTATCTCTTTTGTTATTATTATAAATTGTTAATTGATAATTGATTTTCTTCAACTTTAACCAATTCCCTTGGGTTCGACCCGGACTTACCATTGCTATATTACAACCGATTAGGTACACTTGCCTAGTTGTGTTGTTTTCATTCATGGTATCTCCCTGTTATAAATTTAAAACTTATGAAAAGACATTAAAAAGACAAAATTGATCCTCAGTATTCCAAAAATAAGTGATATCATTTTGGTATATAAAATATGTATGTCTGAAAACACATCAAGTTTTTGGCGCCGTTGCCGGGGAATACGGTTTAAAGTAAAAGAATTCATTTATTAATTTAATTTATTTATAATTTATTCTAGATCTCATCATTCTGTTCCTCAGATAGTGTATGACCAGGAGTTCAAATTCTCCTTTGACTCCACAGTTTCAAGAACCGGAACGAGGATTTCGCAGACGACGAAGACACGCAAGATTAATGGCAGACATTGCAAATCTTTCTTTGGAAGAATATGCAAGTCGCACACAAGAAGAAACAGGCCAAGGACTAGTTCGTCCGACAATTCTGGATGGAACACATTTTGAAATAAAAGGCCAATTCCTACATCTTCTTAGGGAAACTTTGTTCACAGGAAAAGATGCTGAAGATGCCAACCAACACGTGGAATCTGTCCTTGAAATAGCCGATTACTTTCATATTCCTGGAGTTACTAAAGATGCTGTCATGTTACGAGTATTTCCAATAACACTCCAGGGAGCAGCAAAGAGATGGTTGAAAGCTGAACCCCCAAGAACAATAAAAACTTGGGAAGAACTAAAAACGAAATTTATTAAACAGTTCAGCCCACCTTCTAAAATTGCTAAAATGAAAGCAAAAATCCAAAATTTTCAACAGATGGATGATGAAACACTTTATGATGCATGGGACCGTTATAAAGAAATGCTCCAAAATTGTCCACAACATGATCTTAATCCACATCAAGTTGTGCAAACCTTTTATAACAGAATTAATGTAACAACTCGTCAAATGGTTGATTCGCAGGGGCCAATTCCAAAGAAAACTCCAGCAGACGGGTATGCATTAATCGAAGAATTAGCCCAACACTCGCATCAGTGGCATTCTTCAAGAGACTCTTCCCCTGAGAAAAAAGCCATCAGATGATCAAGCCGATGGATTAGCAGCCCTAAATGCCAAACTAGACGCTTTGGGGCGAGACATGAAAAAGGTAAACCAAACAATCCATGCCATACAGGTCGGCTGTGATAACTGTAGTGGACCACATCTTGCAAAAGATTGTCCACTAGATGAAGATGGGAAAAGAAAAGAAAGTGTTTGCTATTCCTCTGGAGACAGATTTGATGAAAGAAGGCCACGAAACAGCAACTGGAAGCCTTATGAAGAGTATAAAAAAGATCAAGCAGAGAAGTATAAGCAAAACGGGCAAGGATACTACCAAAGAGAACCAACCTTTGATCCACAGAGACAACCCGAGAAAAAACCAAGCTTTGAAGAAATGATGGCTAGATTTGTAGAAGCCTCAGATAAAAGACACAGATCAACTGAAGAACTAGTGAAGAAAATGGGAGTAACTACGGAATCTGCACTCCGAAATCAACAAGCTTCAATATTAAATATTGAAACTCAAGTTGGTCAGATTTCACGAGTTTTGCAGGAAAGATTTCCTGGTACATTGCCAAGCAATACAGAACAAAATCCGAATGCACATGTCAAGGCAATTTCAACCAGAAGCGGTAAGATTTTAGAACCGTCAATTCCCATAAACACTAACTCTTCGTCTAAAACACAGGAATCTGAGAAGCTACCGGAAAAGAATGAAGAAGAAGCTGAAGAAAGACCACCGCCAACACCCACAAAAAGTTATAAACCACCAGTTCCATACCCACAGCGTCTGAAAAAGGAAAAACAAGAAGAAGAGTATAAGAAATTTTTAGAACACATTAAATCATTGCATATTAATATACCTTTTGTTGAGGCAGTTGCACAAATGCCTAAATATGCAAAGTTTTTAAAGGATCTTCTTACAAATCGAAAGAAACTTGAAGAAGCATCCAATGTGATTCTAAATGAACAATGCTCAGCAGCAATGTTAAATAAACTACCTAAAAAGATGACTGATCCAGGAAGTTTAACATTACCATGCCAGTTTGGTAATCTAACTTTTAGTCATGCTTTAGCAGATTCAGGTGCAAGCATCAACCTCATGCCATATTCATTTTACTCTAAGCTTGACTTTCCTGAACCTAAACCAACAAGAATGGCGATCCACTTAGCAAACAAATCAATAACATATCCAAGAGGTATAGTGGAGGACTTGTTGGTAAAGGTAGATAAATTTGTTTTTCCTGCAGACTTTGTTGTTCTAGACATGGAAGAGGATGAACAGGTGCCGATAATTCTCGGAAGACCATTTTTAAGCACAGCAAGAGCATTGGTAGACATCCGTGAATCAAAGCTCACACTCAGAGTTGGAACTGATGCCATAACATTTGGAATTGATCAGTCCATGAAACATTCCAAGACATGTGATGATGCGGTGTATTTTATTGACACTTTTGACACCATTTTGGAGAATGAATTGCAGGAACTGGAGAAAAGAAATCTAGAAAGCATGATGCCTATAGAAGAAGAAGGATTTAACGCCAACGAGGAGATTGAGAAACTAGAAAAATTACTAGAAGAGGAAAAAGTGCCTAGTAATTCATCTACAACCAATGAGAATCAAGACTCGGAGCCAAAAACTCCTAATCTCAATACTTTACCTCCTCATCTTGAATATGCTTATCTAGATGAAAACATGCAATTACCTGTAATAATAAATGCTTCTTTGTCTTCTGCAGAAAAAACGAAACTGGTAGCTGTCCTCAAGAAAAGAAAGAGTGCCATAGCCTGGAAAATCTCAGATATTAAGGGGATAAGCCCTTCATACCGTTCCCATAAAATTCTCATGGAAGATGAATCCAAGCCGAAAATACAACCCCAGAGACGTTTAAATCCTAAAATGCAAGAAGTTGTAAGGAAAGAGGTTGTAAAATTGTTAGATTCAGGAATCATATATCCCATTTCAGACAGTCCATGGGTCAGTCCCATTCATGTAGTGCCAAAAAAGGGAGGAATCACCGTCTTAAAAAATGAAAAAGGCGAATTACTTCCCACAAGAACAGTAACCGGATGGAGAGTATGCATAGACTACCGTAAATTAAATGATGCTACTCGCAAAGACCACTTTCCATTACCGTTTATTGATCAAATGCTTGAAAGAATTGCTGGAAAAACTTACTATTGCTTTTTAGATGGTTTTTCAGGATATTTTCAGATCCCAATCGATCCGCTGGATCAAGAGAAAACCACCTTTACATGTCCCTATGGAACTTTCGCATACCGAAGGATGCCATTTGGACTCTGCAATGCACCAGCAACGTTTCAGAGATGCATGACTGCCATATTTCACGAAATGGTAGGGGATTTCATGGAGGTATTTATGGATGACTTTTCTGTATTTGGAGATACTTTTGATGAATGTTTAACCAGTCTTGATAAAATACTTGAAAGATGCGAGAAAACTAACATGGTGTTGAATTAGCAGTGGTCTATGCATTTGATAAATTCAGACCATACCTAATTTTGTCTAAAACAACTGTCTTTACAGATCATTCTGCTTTAAAATATTTGTTTTCAAAACAGGACGCAAAACCAAGACTCATACGTTGGATCCTCCTGTTACAAGAATTTGATCTAGAGATAAAAGACAAACCAGGGATGGAAAATGTAGCAGCAGACCACTTGTCCAGACTGGAAAACCCAAGAATGGAGCAGCTGAAGGAAACAGACATCAACGATAATTTTCCTGATGAACACCTACTGAATATAGACACAGATCTTCCTTGGTACGCTGACATAGTTAATTATTTGGCTGCAGGAGTACTTCTGAAAGGAATGACACATCAGCAGAAGAAGAAATTCTTCACAGATGTAAAACATTACTTCTGGGACGATCCATATCTTTTTCGAGTCAATGCAGACAACATAATTAGAAGATGTGTCTATGGGAAAGAAATTCAGAATATCCTGGAACATTGTCATCAAGGACCAGTTGGAGGACACCATAGTGCAAACTACACAGCGAGAAAGATATTTGAAGCCGGATTTTATTGGCCAACGATTTTCAAGGACGCTAAGAGATATGTGAAAGAATGTGATTCATGCCAGCGATCAGGAAACATCTCATCCAGGAACGAAATGCCCCAGGTAAGTATACAGGTATGTGAAATTTTTGACATTTGGGGAATCGATTTTATGGGACCATTCCCAAATTCATGTGGAAACAAATACATTTTAGTCGCTGTCGACTATGTGTCAAAATGGGTTGAAGCCCAGGCTTTACCAACTAATGACGCACGAGTTGTAATTAAATTTCTAAAAAAATTGTTTTCACGATTTGGTGTACCAAAAGCTCTAATCAGTGACCAGGGAACTCATTTTGCAAACGCACAACTTGAGAAAACTCTAAAAAAATATGAAGTTCAACACAGATTTGCAACCCCGTATCACCCACAAACCAGTGGGCAAACTGAAGTCACTAATAGAGCAATAAAAAGAATTCTGGAAAAATCAATTGGTACCAATAAGAAAGAATGGTCTAATAAACTCGATGATGCTTTATGGGCTTTCAGAACAGCTTATAAAACACCTATTGGTACAACACCATATAGGTTGATATACGGTAAAGCATGTCATTTACCTGTGGAAGTAGAACGTAAAGCATACTGGGCGTTAAAAAATTGTGATCTTGATGAAACAAATATCCGTTCTAACCGTTTAATGCAGATAAACGAGTTAGAAGAGTTAAGGAACGAAGCATATGAGAACTCCTTAATTTACAAAAATCGCACTAAAAAATGGCATGACGCACGATTACAAAAGAAAACGGAGATTGCACCAGGAGATCAGGTAGTTCTATACAACTCGAGATTAAAATTATTTCCAGGGAAATTGAAGTCAAGATGGTATGGGCCGTACAAGGTGAAGACCGTATTTCCATACGGTACTGTTGAATTACTGGATAAGAACGACGTAAGCTTCAAGGTTAACGGACACCGGGTGAAGCACTACGAACAAGGAGTCCGTTGTGAGGAAGGAGAGGATGTACCCCTCTCAAACATTTAAAAATTTAAAAACAGGGGTACGGGTTTAAGCTTTCAACCCAGGTAAGGAAAGCGGTGTGAGAAAAAGACATTGATTTTTATTCGATTGGGTTGTAATAATTTAGAGACAATTTAATTTTATGTTGTGTGCTTAATAAATAATAAATAATAAAAATAAAACACAAAAATAAAGATCATCAACGGAAAAACAGGAAAAGAAAAATGCCACAGATCATGGATCGCGACCCGATCCGGTGGCCCGTAGGGACGCGATCTCAAGCGAACCGGAAAGCCCAAGCCCGTAATTTTTAACAAATCGCGACCCGATCCAGTACCTGATCGCGACCCGACGATACATAAGGGTTAAAAACAGATCCGGTCATTTGGTTTCAATTTACCCCACAATCGCTTCCCGATCTCAACGGTAAAATCGCGACCGAGTTTGTTTCCAGTTTTCCTAGATTCTAGATCATCAACACAGGTACGTAAATCTTCATTCCCTTCTCATTGTTAATTGCAAATATGTTAGAAATTGTGGATTTAGGAATAAAAATTAGGTTTTATTTTAGTCTCGGATTTGAATGTTATTGCCTAATTAGATGTTAGATCTAGCCGAGTACTAAAAAAACTAGTTAAAACCTACTGATTTAGTTAAGTTTTGGCTTGAAAATTGTTGAAAATCGGAGAAGTTAGGTCGGATCGCGACCCGATCCTTGATGTTCTTCAACCATCGCGACCCTACATATGAATAAGCCTTAGACTGTGTTCACGGATCGCGACCCGATCCTTGACAAAATTCATATATCGCGACCCGACGTAAGAATGTCCCATGAACTCGTTCATCGATCGCGACCCGATCGTTGAGAGGTTCAACGATCGCGACCCGACACGTGAAAGTCACCGGACTAAATTTTAGTCGCGACCCCATAGATCTCGTCCCTATGTTCGAAGATCGCGAACCAAAACCAAACCCATTCGACGATCGCGACCCGATCCGGATGAGGATCGCGACCCGACCAGCTTTCAAGACCGGACGGACCATCCCGAGTGCACCCCTGATCGCGACCCGACCCACATGGGCATCGCGACCCGATCTCCGACCAGGAGCAAAAAAATTGATTTTTATTAAAAGCTAATTCTTTTCTATTTCTTCTTTTATTTCTTATTTCACAGATAAATGGCGGGAAGGGGAGAACAAAACCCACAAGCTGAGCAGTTGCCCTCGCATGCATTGCTTCAATTTCCAACAACAATCAACAATGCGAGGAGACAACGATATTTGGGAGAACTAGCCAGAATTCACAAAAAAGACATTCATGTACCTCCCTGTCTGGATTGGGAATACGCAGCCACGATCGGGCTTGTAACACCCGGTTTCTCATACAAAGTACACCCAAAAATTTTCAACAAATTATACATCAAAAAATAGGCATACTTGTACTAAACCATAGAAAACAAGATGTTATCAAGAACTTAATACAACAAAGGTCCTCACGTTACATACCAGGCATTACAAATAAATCTATTTCAATTAAAGGACGGGCTCTAAACTTGTCCATTTCTCTTTATCACATGCCTTCCCCTATCACTGCTACAGATACCTGTAAAACAATAAACAACTCAAGTGTAAGCTTATAAAGCTTAGTGAGTAAATCTTAATCACTCTTCATAATTCTCTCTCAATAAATATCCTCTTTTGTCAATCTCATTATCAACATCCATCTTTTCTTAACTCGGAAAAACCTGCAAACACATTAGCTTTACGAACACTAGCTAATTATTAATAATATCCATTCATCAATAAGTACCACACTCGGTACTACTTATATACTCAATCAAAATCACTCATTTAACAACAAACTATACTCCATCTCAATAGCCGTTATGGCTATACAATCCCATACAAGACTCTATAACACAACCATTTCAATATCTACTCTGATTATGCAATCCATATGTACATTAAACTCGACTAATGTTATTTACATATAGCAATTCATTTAATCATAGGTTACAACAATAACCATAACATAGCAGGACCACATATATATATATACATATATATATATATATATATATATATATATATATATATATATATATATATATATATATATATATATATATATATATATATATATATATATATATATTACGTGTATCTCAACAATTTTTAATCATATCTCTACTTAATTAAAAAGGAATACTCACCTTTTATCGACTTAGTATAAGAAATTCCCAAATACTTCATGTACCGGGCTCTTGTCCGCTAGACTTGATTGTATCACCACAATCTATATCAATTCTCTAACATCCACAATCATTTCAACAACATCTAACTCAAAAGATGTATAAATCAAAAGCAGGAAAAAGGAGTACAAACGGTAAATATCAACTCTATATTTACCGAAACCTCCAAATCCATGGTTCTACTCATTCAACCGTAGAAACTCTACAATAATCACACCAATTACTCTAAAGGCATCCACTAACAACCTACTAACATCATATATAACAATTTGTAGCTAAATCACAAAAATTGAAAACTAGGGTTTGAAACCCCCAAAACCGAGAGATACTCACCTCGACGAATTAGGATGCAAGAACACGTTTACGGGGTTAGATTCATGGTTCTATATGCTTCCCCACGAACCTCCAGGCTTCTTTTCACTCAAAATCGCCATTTGAAGCTCTCAAAATCGAAAATGAAATGTTATTTCTCGAAATGGGTTTTCTGCACTTTAAAAGGCTCTGCACGCGTAACACGGTCGTGTAAAATTTTACACGCCCGTGTAATGCTACAGTGCCCGTGTAAAATTTAACACGCCCGTGTAATGCTACAGTAACCAGCAAACACAAAAATACCGTGTATTACACGACCCGTGTAACATTTACACGACCCGTGTAAGCCATTTTTGGCATTTTTAAGGCTCAAACTTATTCCAAATGGGTTTTTAATCACCCATACTCATACATCAACTTAACAAATCTTAATCACACCAAGATTAGTACATAAGAAAGGTTTTAACCTCTTCTCCCAAATCAAACAACTCATCACTCAAAGGTAATTATAAAAGATTGCCACACAACTCTTAATAACTCAAAGCTAGAACCATACTAATTATAAGGTAATAACTCTACTTACCTTAGTAAGCACCTCAAAATGAAAATGGGTCTTACAAGTTCTTACCCCCTTCAAAAGATTCCGTCCTCGGAATCTCTTGAAACAAAAAGGGATATTTTGACCGCAAAATCTTAACGCTCGCCATCATTCTCGTAAGATGATTTCTATAGCCATATTGGCTATCATCATTGCCATGTGGGAAAATACTCACTCCTTCAGGGCACACACTTTTCTATAGCATCATTGACATCAAGGTATCTCACCTCACTCCTCAAGTGATACTCCAATCACCAACTTCAACTTGTCTCATATAGCCATCTGGAACTCAACTTTCATTTCAAATTTTCTCAAAATGATCTTACTCTCACTCAATAAGAATAATGGTCTCACCGATCTCAAGCTCATTTTCTCTCTCCATTTATTCCTCCAATAACAACATGCTAGTTATTGATTTCTCCGAATTGCACATTCTCATTGTTTAGAGTAGGAGAAACACTCATACAACATAAAAGAGACACATATTCAATTGTCTCACCCATGTTGCATAACTCATCAACACTAGGATGTAAATCCAACAATAATATAATATTAGAAACTATTTCGAGTTTCACTCACATCTCCTCTAATTTGGTATTTAACCCTCGACCCTTTGGTTATATAATACTCTTTTCAGTTGTGTTATCGATACAACTGATTGCAACTTATCCGAAAGCTCATTCATCTCTGTTTCCACCTCAACACACATATTAGGTTTTTACCTAATATACAACTAACAATCCTCCACCAAAGTGGCTCCTCTTTATACCAATTTAACAACATACCTCATGTTGTTTCTCTCGATGTACTCACTCATTATATTTTCTCTTATGTGGACAAATCCACATCATATTCTCAATAAATCATTTACTCTATTAAACTCGATAATTTATTGTCAAATAAATTCTCAACACAACCACATATATTCCTTCTGACACACTATCAGCAAGGATTTTCTTCTCGTCATTTCTCCCTCGTTATCATCTCAATCTCCAATTCATCATAATGACATAGAATAGGTGATATATACAACTCACCGAAATCTCTACACATGGCTCAAATAATAATAATAATAATAATAATAAAATTTGACACCGCAATCTCTACAATGGGATCATATCTCATTATCCAATTTACTTATAAAAAGAAAAATAACTCAACATTATTATAACAAAATCTACTATTCATCGTCTTATATGAATAATAGTTTTGTCATCTCGACATTCACATATTTATCTCATTGGCAGTAATCGATTTGATTGCTAAGGAACGAATCCTATCAATCACAACCACAATTACTTTCCTCATCTTTTTAACTCATTACATAATTATACAACTTTATCTAGTGCAACATGCAAGAAATCTCACACATTCTCAACACGACTACATTACAAACATATTTACTTATAGCATCACTTCTCAACAGTATAACTCACTGTATTATCTCACAGTACTTCCGTACTGTAAATCTACCTCTATTTCGTCCTCTTCTCAACCCGTAGGTTTCAAGCCACACAAGCTTACCGCGACGTTCATATCTATCCGCACTCAAGGATAGTACATGTCTCATTACTCCGCATCATCATAAAGTACACACCTGTTTACACACAAGCACAACCACTATAGCACCATTCTGCTTCGACTCTTGGTACCTCGTACCATACTTTGGTCTCATCATTCAACACTATCTCACGGTACCTCGGACCGTCCTCTGATTAGATCATGGTACCTCGTACCATTCTCCGATTTGAATCCATCTCCTCGTTGACTCTAGCGAGTCTCCACTACGGTCTCGAGGCATATAGACTCACCGTCACTCCTCCTTTTATTTGAGTCATAACAATTTTCATTACTCCAACTACAAGGTACTTGTTATGTGCTCTCACAAAAATATGTGATCTTAACCTCAACTACTCAATACGTTGCTCCACAGAATATGTGGTCTCCACCACGTTTATTTGCTATGTGGTCCCACAATATATGTAGTCTCAACCACCTTTACTCAATATGTGACCCCACCAAATATGTGGTATCAATCACGTTTACTCAATATGTGACCCCACCAAATATGTGGTCTCAATCACGTTTACTCAATATGTGACCCCACCGAATATGTGGTCTCGATCACATTTACTCAATATGTGACCCCACCGAATATGTGGTCTTGATCACATTTACTCAATATGTGACCCCACCGAATATGTGGTCTCGATCACATTTACTCAATATGTGACCCCACCGAATATGTGGTCTCAATCACATTTACTCAATATGTGACCCCACTGAATATGTGGTCTCGATCACATTTACTCAATATGTGACCCCACTGAATATGTGGTCTCAATCACATTTACTCAATATGTAACCCCACTGAATATGTGGTCTCAATCACATTTACTCAATATGTGACCCCACTGAATATGTGGTCTCAATCATATTTACTCAATATGTGACCCCATCAAATATGTGGTCTCAATCACATTTACTCAATATGTGACCCCACCAAATATGTGGTCTCAATCACATTTATTAGGTAATTAACCCAATCTCTAGGGCAATTAGGCCTACTTGAACCACTCTAGGTTTTCTCAATTATAACCACAAAGTACTCTTTATGTGGTTACTCGAGTGTCTTCTGACAACTCTGTCACAAATATCTCATTATGTGACAACTCTAAACTACACAATTCATCTCTCAGCATGTCAACTCATAATCAGTTATTGTGTGCAATCAACTACACACTCATTGTCTTTCTCAACTCATACTCTTTTGGCTATCTCAACCATTCATTGTGATCATTCATAAGTACTAGTTATGTGGCCCCACAGAACATGTGGTCTCAACCACACAATACTTGTACATAGAAATCTCGTCACATCTATGAAACAACAAGCAATATATATATATATATATATATATATATATATATATATATATATATATATATATATATATATATATATATATATATATATATATATATATATATATACCATATCATTCTTTATATATTTCTTACCATGTATATGCTCATTTTACACATTTCTCCATGGTTGCTAAGTACTCGTCAAGCAACCACTTATAATCTCGGTTATACATAATCATAAAGCACTCATTATGTGATATGTAAACTTTACCTCAAATGGACACGAGATTCTCATCTCGATATCGATTATTACACCTTATACTCACAATTCTCTAGCACATGTAATTTCAATTAATCTTTTATGTGTTCACATATTTTACACATATTCTACAATATGTAGTGTCAATAATTAAAACACATGTAGCTCATTACAATTAACATTTTAAGTAAAGTTACTTACATACCTTGTAGCAAGAAATCTTGTCTCCTCATTAGTTGAACTTGCATACTTTGGATCTCAACTCTTGAGTGTACTCGGCTACACTCACATGTTTCAACTCTTAGTTTATACTCAGCTTATGTTCATACTCTTTCTCATCATCAGTTGGAATTTTGCCTCAACCGGGATCTCATCTTATCAGCTCATCATCATCTGGAAATTCGCCATCAGCAGAATCTCATCTCATATTCCACTGATCTATCATTAGCAACTGAAATTCTCGTCTTCTCATTAGTTGATATCTCATATCAACCAAAATCTCGTCTCATTATTCAGTGTAGGTCTAACCAGCACCGACCAATTTCTCAACTCATCCTTCATCTAATTCCATATCTGTATTTTCACACAGAAAACAACAAATAACGAATATAACATAAAAGTTATACTTAACTCATATACTAAAATTTGCAGCAGTATCCTTTCCCAAGCATGTGATAGGGGCTCTCTCTTCTTAGTTTAAGTCTAGGACTCTACACTCAAGACCTAGTTCACTTAAACCATGCTCTGATACCAACTTGTAACACCCGGTTTCTCATACAAAGTACACCCAAAAATTTTCAACAAATTATACATCAAAAAAATGGGCATACTTGTACTAAACCATAGAAAACAAGATGTTATCAAGAACTTAATACAACAAAGGTCCTCACGTTACATACCAGGCATTACAAATAAATCTATTTCAATTAAAGGACGGGCTCTAAACTTGTCCATTTCTCTTTATCACATGCCTTCCCCTATCACTGCTACAGATACCTGTAAAACAATAAACAACTCAAGTGTAAGCTTATAAAGCTTAGTGAGTAAATCTTAATCACTCTTCATAATTCTCTCTCAATAAATATCCTCTTTTGTCAATCTCATTATCAACATCCATCTTTTCTTAACTCGGGAAAACCTGCAAACACATTAGCTTTACGAACACTAGCTAATTATTAATAATATCCATTCATCAATAAGTACCACACTCGGTACTACTTATATACTCAATCAAAATCACTCATTTAACAACAAACTATACTCCATCTCAATAGCCGTTATGGCTATACAATCCCATACAAGACTCTATAACACAACCATTTCAATATCTACTCTGATTATGCAATCCATATGTACATTAAACTCGACTAATGTTATTTACATATAGCAATTCATTTAATCATAGGTTACAACAATAACCATAACATAGCAGGACCACATATATATATATATATATATATATATATATATATATATATATATATATATATATATATATATATATATATATATATATATATATATATATATATTACGTGTATCTCAACAATTTTTAATCATATCTCTACTTAATTAAAAAGGAATACTCACCTTTTATCGACTTAGTATAAGAAATTCCCAAATACTTCATGTACCGGGCTCTTGTCCGCTAGACTTGATTGTATCACCACAATCTATATCAATTCTCTAACATCCACAATCATTTCAACAACATCTAACTCAAAAGATGTATAAATCAAAAGCAGGAAAAAGGAGTACAAACGGTAAATATCAACTCTATATTTACCGAAACCTCCAAATCCATGGTTCTACTCATTCAACCGTAGAAACTCTACAATAATCACACCAATTACTCTAAAGGCATCCACTAACAACCTACTAACATCATATATAACAATTTGTAGCTAAATCACAAAAATTGAAAACTAGGGTTTGAAACCCCCAAAACCGAGAGATACTCACCTCGACGAATTAGGATGCAAGAACACGTTTACGGGGTTAGATTCATGGTTCTATATGCTTCCCCACGAACCTCCAGGCTTCTTTTCACTCAAAATCGCCATTTGAAGCTCTCAAAATCGAAAATGAAATGTTATTTCTCGAAATGGGTTTTCTGCACTTTAAAAGGCTCTGCACGCGTAACACGGTCGTGTAAAATTTTACACGCCCGTGTAATGCTACAGTGCCCGTGTAAAATTTAACACGCCCGTGTAATGCTACAGTAACCAGCAAACACAAAAATACCGTGTATTACACGACCCGTGTAACATTTACACGACCCGTGTAAGCCATTTTTGGCATTTTTAAGGCTCAAACTTATTCCAAATGGGTTTTTAATCACCCATACTCATACATCAACTTAACAAATCTTAATCACACCAAGATTAGTACATAAGAAAGGTTTTAACCTCTTCTCCCAAATCAAACAACTCATCACTCAAAGGTAATTATAAAAGATTGCCACACAACTCTTAATAACTCAAAGCTAGAACCATACTAATTATAAGGTAATAACTCTACTTACCTTAGTAAGCACCTCAAAATGAAAATGGGTCTTACAGGGCTGCACCACCGTTTGGCGCCATTCACAACAAAAATCCACGCTGAAACTGGATTTACATGCCACGCCTGGGATAGACTGTTCCACTTCGAGGAGCCAATATTCAGAGAGATCACTCTGGAGTTCCTATCCACTGTACAGTTCGAGCAGTACAGAGATTTATCGGATAGGACGGCTCTCTCTTTCAGACTGGGAGGAGTAAGCCGTGAGTGCAGCGTGACAGAGCTAGGGATACGCCTAGGGCTATATACACGGGAGGAGACGGCCTTGCCTACTTTTTCCACTTTCTTCGAGGCATGCCTTAGGATCCCGCCCGCTGAGTTCCGCGTGGCAGATGTTTGGGGCGCGCTGGCCAATGAGGCTTTCGACTCACACACCGCGGTGGAGAGCATGCTACGCTCCCCTGTCCACCGTGTGCTTCACAGACTCATCGCCTCTATGGTTAATCACCGTAAAGGAGGCGATAAGGTACCAGTAGACGATGTTTTCTATCTTTGGTGCCTGACATCTGAGGGTGTGTGCCTCAACCTCCCGTATACACTGGCTGTCTTCCTTTCCAGGAAGGCAAAAAGGGCGAAGAAGAATAGCCCCATCTCTGGAGGGCATCTTATATCCAGACTGGCAGCATCATACGATGTTTTCTCATCTCCACACGCACGGGGACTCACCAGGTCAGATCCTCGTTATATAAACAGGAGTTACCTTTATCAGATGAGAGTGATCGATCAGGACGATCACATTCGTGAGGAGGACCCGGTTGAGCAGGAAGAAGACATGGACGCTCAACCTGAGCCACAGCCCGAGCCAGAGCCACAGCCGATTCCGCAGCCAGCCCCCGGTGCTCACCGTTGACGCCGGCAGAGATCTCCGATACAGCAGGATATACCAGAGCAGGAGATCGATCTATGCTTCCTATCCCAGCAGATCAGTAGGATGGAGCTGAGTAGACAGCGCGATACACAGAGGATGGAGCGCGACATACTGCGGAGGCAGGTTCATGATCAGTGGGTATCGCATACATTGCAGGGGTTCTACGAGAGTCAGGGTTACCAGCCCCCCATTCCATACCCGACTTATGTTCCGCCTGTGCCCACATGGTTTGAGCCACCGGATTTCCTGCAGGACTACGGTGATGGCGGTGGCACCTCAGGTTCAGTTTTTGATGATACTGATGATTGACTTTATTTTTGTATTTATATACATTTGGATTTTTATTATTATTTAGTGTGGTGTGTTTGTTTTTATTTATTGGTGTGTTTTGTTTTTGTGGTATGGTTAATATTTTCTCTGAGCATTGATACAGAATATAGGTTCAAACAGACGCTGGCATTCAGTTCAGCAAACTTCTTCTGTGGAATCTGTCCTTAAAAACAGAACGACCCATTACCCAAGGGGAGTCCATTCCAATTAAACTCCTCTTTGATTTAAAAAGATATATACAATAAGATTATTGTATAAAATAAGTGTAGGGTAAAAAGGTCAAAATGCAATTATTAACTAAGCCAAGTCAAAATTTTATCTTAAACATCTTTTCCAAAAATTGAACACTAAAAAGGTAATTGTTAAGAAAAATGTTTTGAAAATAAACTTGTAGGTTAAACTTAATTTTATGCTCTTATTTTCTAGTTTTTCATTATTTCATATAAAATTTAATTCCGTAAATGACAAGTAGTTAGAATGATAATTACAAAATGTTTTGCATAAATAACGAAATAGACCCGTTGAAAATCAGGATTTGTCAAAACAGGTTGAGTCAGTTTCCCTAATCGCACGAATGCTATGACTAAATCGAGGAAAATAAGCCTCGTTAAAAGAACTTCAAATAAGAAAATTAATGAAATGAAAAGCGAGAATCAAAGTAACGTTACACCATAAGATTGAGACTCAGGAAGGAAATTCAATCAGTGGCCTTTGACATTCGAGCAAGTAGACATAAAATGGGGACCACGGGCATTCCTACTCCTTATTACCTAAAACCAACTGGTTTGGGATAATATTGTCGAAAGCTCGCTACACGGGTGTCATCGAAAGTCATGGGATTTCCTTAGTGGCCTTTGGAATTTGAATTAGTAAACTCTGTACAGTTGTGAGTTGAAAATTTGTAATCAAGAGTTCCATAGAAAGTCACGAGTTTCAAAGGTACAGAAAAAAATAAAGAAGATAACTTAACTTGATAAACCTAGTCCAGCATAATTTTTGGGAAACTTGACAAAAAGATCTTGAGATAAGAGGAATTTTTAAGGGTGTATTCAATGTTATGTAAAAATGAGTATTTTTTCAATCTAAATATTTGTCATTAATAGAAATAGATTTTATGTAAAATTTTGGAAAGTTAGAAATACGCACATAAGACTAGGTATAATCTACTATGTTTATTCTTACAACCTTATTCTTAACATAGGTAAATAATGCTAGATTTGTGATAGCAGTTGGAAAATTGTTTGGATATCAAATGTCTTGGCTGGTTTTTAAATTATAGTTTGCTCGAGGACAAGCAAAGTTCAAGTGTAGGGTATTTTGATATTGCCTCATTTATACATATATTTCGGGCAATATCAAGTGCTTAAAAATGTGTTTTTGGTTTAATTTCACGATAAAAGGTACTTAATCATTTTAATAACCAAAACGCAGGAAAAATTGCTTGATTGAGAAGAAGGAGCTGAATTCAAGCCTTGAAATGAAGAAAATGGAGTAAAATATCTATCGGGAGAAAAAGAGCCAAAAAGAGCGTATTCTGGACGAAAAAGCGAAGAAATTAGTCAATCAGACGATAGATCGCGACCCTATCTCCATAGGGATCGCGACCCTATCTCCTGACGAAAGCGTGACAGTTGATGACCAAAGGATCGCGACTAGAAGCCTGAAATCGCGACCTTATAGAGATCACGGCCCGATCTCCTCGAGGATCGCGACCCGACCTACCAACTACACTCCACTCAGTCGGGATCGTGGCCGACGTAGGTACGCACTACATTGAAGATCGCGACCCGATCCCATAGAGGATCGCGACGCGATGGTCCCTGTCCAGCACTATAAATAGAGGCTTAATCTTGTTGTTTTAGACACACAATTCAGATCACAAACTCTCTACCTGGAAAAACACCCTCTATCTCCCTGCTCTCGACCTCCCTTCATCAAGGATTGAAGCTCTGCTAAGCGGAAGTCACGACGAACGATCAAGAACACCATTGCTTGGATATTCGGTTTGCTTACTATGTTTAGCTTTCTTATATATTCAGTGTGCTGTTTGTCTTTGATTATGGAGTAATTCCATTGTGCTTTTACTTAGAATAGATGAAACTTATAACTATGTTTTGATTGATATGAAATTGGATATTGCAAGTTTAATAATTTACTTTGCATGTTTATTTAACCGACTAATGTATATTAAGAATTTATCTTTGAAACTTATAACTGAATTATATTTAGTATAGATGACCATTCTTGCTAAATTAATTTGTATCATAATATATATATTTCATGTATATATTTATGACTAGTGATTGACCAAATCCTAGGTTAAGTTACAAAGAAAGAATCTTATATGCATTTGTTTTAATTGTATTAGTGGACCAAACTATACATCTTATTTTGATTATCATGACCATTGATATCAAAAGAAACAAATAAATCATGCAGAGTATGAATAAATAGAATGATTAATTGGAGTAATTAATTTACAGGACCAATGGGATTAATAACTTTTTTTAATCATAAAATTGGATTGTTGGACCAAGACATCTAATCAACTTAGAAATCGGTATTTAACTTGTTAATATCCATTGCACATTATTATCAATCAGAATATTGTTATAAGGAGTAATCACCTCTAAGTAAAAAGCATATTTGTTCAAACTATCCTTTCGGCTTAACTTCAAACCTTGTTACCATTTATTTACTTGTAATTCTTTATTTATTTGATGATACGATCTCTTCACAATTACACAAAACCCCCCCTTTTTATCTCTTTTGTTATTATTATAAATTGTTAATTGATAATTGATTTTCTTCAACTTTAACCAATTCCCTTGGGTTCGACCCGGACTTACCATTGCTATATTACAACCGATTAGGTACACTTTCCTAGTTGTGTTGTTTTCATTCATGGTATCTCCCTGTTATAAATTTAAAACTTATGAAAAGACATTAAAAAGACAAAATTGATCCTCAGTATTCCAAAAATAAGTGATATCATTTTGGTATATAAAATATGTATGTCTGAAAACACATCAGATAGCCAATCCATTCCCACGATGATGTCGAAACTACCAAGTTCCATAGGAACTAAATTGACGAAAAATTTATGACCGCTAAAATCGAAAGTGCAATCTCGGATGACTGCATTGAGTGAAACGTATTTTCCATTGGCGACTTCTACGGTAAAGTACTCATCAAGAATCGTGCGAGGTGGGTGAAGTATGGGCTCAAATTCCAAAGACACAAAACTTTTATCGGCACCTGAATCAAAAAGTACTGAAGTGTAGCAGTCATTTATGAGAAACGTACCATTTACGACCTTATTATTGGTTTGTGCTTGGGTTGCGGTAATGACAAAGGCTCGGCCTTTGGGAGTTGGAACATGCATTGTTGGATTTGCCTGGGCTTGAGTGTTGATGATATTGACTAGCCTAGGACACGCGTTTCTGAAATGGGTGGGGTCACCACAGTTGAAGCATGTTCCAGTTGTATATTGGGTTTGTGTTTGCTGTTTTGAGGGTAGAGCGAATGGTCGCTGAGTTTTTGGTGCACGACATGTGTCCGCCAAGTGGCCATAGCGACCACAAGTCGTACAAAGGCGACACGGGCTGGTGGTCATATGGTGATAGTTACAGTGGTTACAGAGGGAGTGAGGTCCAGTATACGGCTTTTTGTTTGGTTGGGCTTGTGGGGTGACTTGGGTGATAGGAGTGTGACATCGCAGCGGTCGTCATGCAGTCAAAAATAAGAAAATACCTAACACACACACTTAGCACAGTGGAAGTCAGGGTCGATACACAGGAGTTACGTGGTCGAGACAGGTGATAGATTACCAATTGTAGTGTCACGCTACAGTCAGAGGACCTAGTTCCTAATTAATCCAAAACAATCCCAAAAGAACAATAACTAAAACAATTCCAAGCAAGCATTAACTAAACTAATCTACTAACTAAACCTTGTTACCTACTAAAATCAGAAGTACATCTCCAATTCAAAAGCAATCAAAGGCAATCCAAACATCAACACAATCCAATTACTCAAAAAAAAAATCATTCACAAGCATAAACACCGAAAAACTAAGCAATTAACATAAACCAAATGATTATCATTAACCAAATCAGATCCAACAAGTTCAAAACAGTAACCAAACTTATTAAAAACAGAAACAAAGACTCAATGTCAATGGTTGTCACTCCCAAAGACATTAGCCACTATCACTAACTATTTAACTAATTGAAAATTAAAGATAAAAACATGAAAATACCAAAAGATGGTTGCTGAAGCTAATCTTGGAGTCAAAGAGCCTTGGGAGTCGATTTCACACCAGGTCTTCGCTAATTTTTTCGACCTAAAAGCCTTTATTTATAGTTTCAAAAATCACGAGGTCGCGCCGCGCACAAGTGAATTCCACGGCGCGCGTATGGGTTTATCCCCGTTTTTTTCGGAATTTGAATTCTTTCCACCGCCTCATATCCGCGTCGCGGCTTTGTGAATCCCGCGGCGCGCTTGCGAATTCGACTGATTTGTCTTTACTTTCAACTTCTTCCATTTTGTATGCTTTTAGCCCCTGTTTACACCATTTCTTTCCAAACTAGCACTGGCACAAAAAGTGAGAATACCACGATGTATATGATATAAATTCACTAAGAATAGGGCTCAACAACGACTAAAATACTTGATATTACTAGGCGTTGTTAAACACCCCACACTTGTGCGTTGCTTGTCCCCAAGTAAGAGAGTTTTTAACAGATTCTAACTAAGACTCAAATAATTTTTAAATGTGTTCAGTTCCAAAGCTTGTTGCCCTAGGAGTTAGAGTGAAATAGTTTGTGAAAACATAATCGGAATGTTCTTTGGAATTCATGACTTTCTAGAGAACCCTTGATTACAAATTTTCTGTCCACAAAAGTGTACGTACTCATTCAGATTCTAAAGGCCATTAAAGAACTATCCATGAATTTCGATGTTGTCCGTGTAACGAGCTTTCAGAAATACCATCCCAAACCATATGATCTTAGGTGGAAAGGTGCATAAGTCCAACCCATTTTAGACCTACCGGCTCGAACAACAAAGGCCACTGATTGACAGTCCCTTCTTAAATTCCAATCCTAAAATACTCCAATCTTCTAACTCACAAAACTCAACTTATTTGACTAAACAGATAGCATGATCACAACTAAACAGTATTCCTTGAAAAATACCAATGCTACAAACAATCACAAACTATTCGTTTCGAAATTACAATCCCTTAAAAATTTTGAAAAATGCTAAAAATTTTGAATTTCGGTTATTTCCCGCAAATTTTTTTTCAAAAACACTCTTTCGACCGTCCACACCCCACACTTAAACCCGTACAACGTCCCCGTTGTACAAAATAATTTAAAACAAGGGAGAAAGAGTTACCCCTTAGACGGTTGCTTGCTTGATGGTACTCGATTGTCACATGTACACAACACGAACAAAAAGTCATCGATTCAGCATTCAGGAGTTGTAGCGCAACAGTGAAACACGCCGGTGGTCAAAGCAAGTGGAGGGGGCACGGTGACCCCACACTTGTTTGAAACAACTCCTCCAATTGGTATCACATGCATAACTTAACAGGACATTAAAAGAAAAGCAAATGAAATATAAACAAGCAAAAGTAAAGATAGTGTCATAAGTACAGTACATATATCCCAAAAGATAAGAAAAAGACATCAATCGCCACTGGGTGGCCTAGAAGATCCTGCCTCATGATCATGGGCGCGGGCTGGGAATGGTCGGGGGCGTCATCCCTGCTGGGTGGCCATCTCCAAAAGTACCTCCCCAATCCACTCCAGCTAGTCCTCAATCCTAGCGACCCGATCCTGCAATCTGCTGAGATCTGTCGCCTCCTCCTACTGTGGCTCTACCGGTGCTGCTGGTCTCCGGTGTCTCCTGCCTGGCGGGCGTAGGCTGGCTGGGGAGCCTGGGGTGCCTTGGTCGCCACCCTCACGTACTGGCCTGGGCGCTGCTGCTCGGTCAGCCCTATGTTCTCCAGGGCTCGCACTGTAGTGCGAACTGGAGGTAAAGCTGTCAAGGAGGCTACAGTGGGAGCATTAAGTATCCGGTACGAACGGGCCATGCGGGTGATGTAATGCTCGTGGGCCAGAGGACTGCTGGAAGATGCACCCGTCACACGGGTGGATAGAGAGACGGCTAGAGCAAACGGGAGGTGGAGGAAGCGGGAGGAATCGAGGAGAACCCACATAAATGTCATGTCCTCCCAAGACACCTTCTCACCTTCTTGCCTCTGTGTGATAGAGGTGGAAATAATACGGTGCATGAGTCGGTGAAGCGGGTTGCGGAGCTGGCTCTCCCAAGCCGACCCCGCCTCAAACATAACATTGGACATCGTAGTCCAAATAGCTGCTTTAGGCTCTCGATCGGGCTGGCCCTGATCACACGCCTGCAGAAATGGCATAAAATGGCGGCTCTGAAGCTCCTCTGCCGTGTAAATACCCGTGCGCCTCCCAAAGTCCCGGAGACTGCACTCCCGGATCTCTCCCCCCAAACGAAACCGGATCATCCTCGCCCTCGGCTCCTCCGAAGCTGGCACATAGTGAACTGTGGATAGGAACTCCAAAAGAAGCTCCGTGTAGACGACGTCATCCTGAGTGGCCATCAGCCTCACCCAGCCGTGGCGTGTAAAGGTGTGTGGCCCATCGGTCCAGGTGCGATGATGGAACGGCTCAATCTCGGCCCACAATCCGGCCTGACCCAAAATATCTCTATAAAAAACTGTCGCCTCAAGAACCCGGCGAGTGATCAGCGCATCCCTCCCCTCGACATACCGCGGTGTGCTCTCTAAAATCTCGGGAAAACGAAGATAGGGGTGGTCATGTCTGAAAGCCATCTGCACAAACACGCCATACACAGCACCAAATTTTTTTGCAAAATACGTCCTTTTTTCTCCAACCGCGGCGCGGCGCGGCCCAAGAACAGGGCGCGGCGTGCCGGTTGACTGTTCGCAAACCAAAAACCAAACACAATTATTTTCACCTGTTAACTCAGTTTAAAACCCCTACAAGGTAGCCTAAGCATCGACTAACCCATCTAAGGTGATTATTTTGCGAACAAAACACCCTAAGAGCTAGCATTGTCTATTTCTAAGTTTTTTTTTACTTTTTGGAGAAATCACTCAATTTCATGGCTTAATTGCTTATTTTAACGAGTAAAAACAAGTTAGAATGACATACCTTGATAGTAGGAATCAAATATACGAGAAAAAGACGAGAAATCACTTGATCGATCAGAGCTCTGAGGCGCAGTGTGGAGAGTTTTGTGTGCGACGAGTGAAAACGATAGACCTTTATAAAGGGTCTGTCCGATCGTTTACCGCGACTCTAGCAAGGTCAAACCGCGGCGCGCGTGTCTCCAATCCAACCCCTGCATCGGGTTACATTTGCGATCCCGCGGCGCGCCAATATCCCTTCTGCGTCGCGGTCTTCAAAAATTCCAAATTCTTCAAAACAACGCCACACTTGCCTTGGACCAATAATACCTACAAATGACGATGATATAATCTTCCTAATCACTCCTAAAAATACAGTACCTAACCTATGAACAGATGGGTTGCCTCCCAACAAGATCTAAGTTTAACGTCTTCAGCCAGACGATTATTCCTGCTCAGCTACGGTGGATCGTATGCCTTCTTTCTTTGCTGATTCCCAGTCACCACCGTCCCTTCGTTGCCCACATTCTCCTTCAGCTTTCCTGGATCGAATGGCCTGCCGGTCCTTCTGTTGCTGCCCGATTGCCGTCGTCTGATTAATTCCTATGAGTGCTTGGAGGTAGCTTTGAACCTCCAAGCTCGATCCTTCCTTCTATATATCTTCAAGATCACGGATTTGACGTGGAGCGTGCCCAATGCTGCTCCCAGTAGTTGTTTTGCGCCTCGTTTGTTGTTCACATAGTGCGTGTTATCTTCAGTTTGCAATTTTGGCTTGCAGTACCAATAGAAATTTTCCAACCGATTGGGATCGGAAGGCAACATATCAGGATGCTTCCATATGTCCTCATTGATGGTATTGATTACATCTAATTTTCCATTCATGAATGGATCATGAGTGGCGATAAAATCATGTTTATTGT
Organism: Cichorium intybus; assembly: GCA_023525715.1. NCBI lineage: Eukaryota > Viridiplantae > Streptophyta > Magnoliopsida > Asterales > Asteraceae > Cichorium > Cichorium intybus. The sequence goes on along the minus strand of CM042013.1, from coordinate 104,068,114 downwards.
TTTCAAAAATCAACTCGTCGGCATCATCATCTTGGTCATCGTCCAACAGGTGGATCGGAATGAAGAGTGAGCGACTAACATTATCTGGTGGTGGTTGTTTAGAGATCATTTTACGATCTCTTTTTAAGCTTTAATGATAAAATTTATCCTTAAACCTAAGACTTTACAATATTTTTGTGCTTAAAAACTATGATTTGCGTTAATGTGTGCTGAAAAATTAAAAATTCTGTTTTTAACGTATTTCATTATTTTACGTCGAGAAATGAACTAAATTTGTGTGTTTTTGTTTGCAGGGATTAACGAAAAGAAAATACATATGTGTGTATTTTGATTTATGGGATATTCTATTTTTTTTAGATTATATTTTTTTTAAACCAATTATTTTTTATTTTAGAATTTTAGTCTTTATTATTTTCAACATTAGTTTTTTTTAGAACAAACATTTTTATCATTTTATTTTTATTAAAACGAATTTAGTTTTGTTTTCGCATTTTATTTTATTAGTTTTAGGTTTATTTTTTTATTATTTTGATAATTGTTTGTAGCTTTTATATTTTTATGAAATTTATTTTTAGCTTTCTTTGTTTATATTAATTATAAATTTTTCTTTTATTTTAATTTTAGCCTTTTATTTTATTAAAACCCATTTAAACCTTTTATTTTTCAACCCTTTATATTTTTATCCCAATAATTTATAATATACATATATTTATTTTTTTAAATTCCGAAAATCATTAATAAATAAATTTAATTTCGGATTTAATATTAAAATTATTAAGAAATATTAAAATAAAAAAATCAAAAAGTCCCAAGCATGGGAGACAAGAGGAATAAAGTGTGCATGCTTGAATATATGATTGTGTTTTGTTTCCATAAAAGCAAAGTAAAAAAATCAAATAAATGTTTGGTGTGTGTGTAATCGGTTGTTAAACCGATAGAAATAATAAATTGAAAAAAATAAAATAAAAAGTGTACATGTGTGATGAGTGAGTATGTATGCTTTCCAAACAAAACTTTGACCAAGAATAATAAATATTATGTGTGTGTGTCGTGTTTAACCAAAGAGATCAAAGCAAAGAGAAGAAAAGAAGCAACAACCTTCGGCTGTTTTGCTGTTGCTGTGTTTCGAGCAAGACAAAGCAAAAAAATATATATATCCTATGTGGTATGTTCGGCCAAGAGAAGAAAAGAAGAAAAACAGAAGAAGATGTGTTCTTATGCTGTCTAGGTAACAAATCCACATCAAGAATTAAATGAATCAAAAGAAATTCGTGTGGGTTCGGTTATGATAGAAGGAGGTGATCGAGTGTTGTATCCAACTCACATTTCCATCAAAGAAGTTAACAAATCAAAAGAAACACATGGTGGAGCTGGTAAAGCCATAAACAATTCAAAGGTAATGATATAAATACGTGAAGTTTCAGTTCAAAAAAAAAAACCGAGTCACAAATTCTCGTAGATTAGTTTTAGTTTTAGATCCGTATCTATTTTTCTCTCTATTTTCATTAGCGAGTTCAGAAAATTTCAGTGAGTTTTAGAAGTGGTTTTGAGTGTTCCAATTCATTAAGTCAAGTTTGAAGTCAGTAAGTCATCCAATAAGTCATTAAGTTGTAATTTTCGTTTTTGATGTATTTATTAAGTTTGGAGTAAACTGGTTTGTATAATTCGTGTGGTGAGAAATTTGAAGATTTACATGCTTGAGTTTAATCAAAGTCTTCAAAGGTATGATTTTTGTTCATTTTGTTATTTTCTGTAATTTTATTTGATTTGTTTGTTATGAGTTACATGATAATTTTTGCTATAATTTTGTTAGTTGTAATAATTATGTGTGAGTAGTTAAATATAAGGTTTTGGTTGTGAACGATCAAATTGGGATTTATTTATTGTAAATATGATTTTTATAAACTGAAATGTAAAATTATATGAGCTTCATGAATTATAAATATTAATATGTTAAAGTTTTTTAAAATCTGATCAATTTTAATTTTCAGTAATATGTTGATATTTATAAAATTAATAAACTGAATATTTTGCATTTCAAGGTAAGAATGTTTTAATGTGTTTTATAATGTCATATTGATAATTACTGTTATAATATTTACAACTACTACAGAATTGACAACATGTGGATTAGAATGTTATTATTGTTAAATATTGTTATGATAATTAATTTACCAATTGGATGTCTTAACCGAAACAACTTTTGGAGATTTCATTAAACGTTGTGTGTGTTTTTCTAAAATTCATTTTTTTATAAAAAACCAACGATTTGTCAAAACTGTTAAACACGACAAGGCTCCCAGTATTTCCCAGTACTAGCTAGTGTTTAATAAAAGATCATTTTTATGCATAGTAATTCTTAGGCACGCGGGGACACAACTTGGTTTACCGATAATATTGGTCAGTTTTTAAATTAGCGACAAGGCCCTTAATTTGTAATTTAGTTATTTGGCTATTAGAATTAAATTAGTTTTAGATAAGTTAAATTAGATAATTTAGAGCCGAATAATTAAAATATAGATTGGTCAGTTTTTTTGATTGCGACAAGGCCCCTAATATTATTGATAAATTATAGGTTGTGATGTGTTTTTACTAAGTATTTATTATGTGTGAAATGGTAATATTTTTAATTGGTTTAACTTACCGTATAAATTTCATAGCAATAAATAATCCCAAAATAATTGTTTAGATTATTATTTAATCAGTTTCTAACCAAAGCCTTATTCGTATTGATATTTGTTAAAACTTCTGATTGTTTGTTGAATTATTGCATGGTTGATTTTTAATTATCATTTGATAAATTAATTTAGTTTATGTTGAAGTTCAAAATACAAAAAACAAACAAAATCATTTATTAAAATCAAAAGCAATATATTAAGATTACAATTAAAATTAATCCTTTCTCTGTGGGTACGATATCTGGTCTTCACCGACTATTATTACTTGTACGATCCTGTGCACTTGCAGGTCGTGTTAAACCGAATAGGTTCAAACCCAAACAAGTTTTTGGCGCCGTTGCCGGGGAAAGGCAATTTAATTGAACGTAAAATTAATATATTGTGATTGTTTTATAAAATAAAAAAACACAAATTTTTTTTTTTACAATTTAAGTAAAAAAAATTCAAAATCAAATCAAAAGTTTTTAAATTTGTTTTAAAAATAATAAAAAATTGTAAAATTAAAAAAAACACTCTCTATTTTTTCTATGTATAATAATAATATCCAGTTTTATAATGAGGCTGATCAGATGCCTAATTTTAATGAGAGTTTTTAAGGATTTAGTGAACAAAGTGGAATTTCTAATGAATACAGTCTCAGTTATCAATATGGAAACTATCCTAGTTTTCAATATGAAGAGACTCGATGTCTGCAGCATCACGACTTTTTTTGGGATAGTCAGCATCAACAAAATTATTTGTATGAGGAACAAAACACTTACTTTGATAACTATAATCCTTTTCCTGAAAACAATTATCATACAAAGCATTAATTTTATTCTGATAATTTCCAGCCTTATTTTGAAAATTCTTACGAGCCAGAACCTGTTACTGAACAAACACAGTTTGAGAAGATGTTAGTAGATTATATAAAAGATAATAATACACGATTAGATAATTTGCAAATCCAAGTAGAAGAAATGACTAAGGCATTAACTTCACAGGAGCCCGAGTCATCTTCTTCTACCAATCCAAATACTAATGCATATTATGACTATTGTGATGATAGCACTTCTTCGAGTAAGTGTGATATTCACGAGGACTCGTATAGGACAGAACTTGAGCTTAACGAGACTTTTGAGTCTAATATCATAGAGGAGTTTAGAGAGTCAGAAAAAGAAGAGGAGGCAGAAGTTTTAGAAAAAAATGTTCTTGACCAACCTTCCAATAAGTTTGGAAGTTATTTTTTGAAGGTTGCTCTAAAAGAATATCATGAAGTGCTCAAAAGGGCATCCTGTAGAATTCATAATGCCATCATTCAAGCCAAGGAGCACCTCAAGGTACTTGTCCTGGTGAAGGCAAAGGCCTTCGATAGAGCGGGAGTTGGTTAACATCATCAGAAGTACTCTTTACTTTTGTGTTGTGTGCTTAATTTGTTTACATTTCAGTAATTTAATTTTGTGTGTGATTGTAGTTTGCAAATAAAGAGATGACTTAGGATACTCAAAACACTGATGAGATGAAACGAGGAATTTCGTGAAGGAACCATCATCAGGGTGTTCTATTCCTTAATATTTTTGATATATCATTTAAAATTCATTGATGATGATGATTGTGAATAAAATATGTGTGTAAATGCTTGTTTGACCATTAAAGTTCAGGGACGTTTTTTTAAATAAGTACAAACTGATTTAAAAAAAAAAGAAACAAGAAAAGAAAACAAACTTTAATGACATTATAGATTATGCATATTGGTTGTTTATTTTTAAAATTAATAGGCAAGAGTTTAATTTGTATATTAAATTGTAGTTATGCCTAGATTTTATAATGGAAATCGAGTAGTTAATCCTAGGACTTGCATTTTAAAACACTATCTACATTTAACGGCAGTTAATCATGTAAATGATTAAGGGTATCGTTTCTTGAGTGAAGAAAATTGCACATTTTATGCAATTTAAGTGTTTTGGGCACGGAGTTTGGGGATGCATTGAGTCGAGCTTGCATGATGCCTTTTTCATTAGATTCATAGTGGATTCTCCAACCTAAACTAAAATGCACTAGTTTTCCATTTTATTTGCTTATTTTCATTGTAGTATATTTCGTTTTGTTTGTTTCCATTGTAGATATCATTTTGTTTTATTATTTGATTTAATTTGAATATTTTCAATATTTCTTTGAAGATTGCTTTTAGTGTGAGTTTATTTCACTTATACTCACCAGTAAAAAAATCAAATGTTATGGTGAGTCAAAAAAAATATACACAAAAAGATTTTTTTTTTTTTTTGAAATTTGTATTTTGTAAATTTTGTAAGTTTGGTGTGTTATGGTGAGTCAATATATATATATATATATATATATATATATATATATATATATATATATATATATATATATATATATATATATATATATATATATATATATATATATATATATATATATATATATATATATATATATATATATACAAAAAGATTTTATTTTATAGAAATTTGTATTTTTTATATTTTGTAAGTTTGGTATGTTACATCTGTTCTCTAAAAAAATACAAAAACAAAACAAAATACAAAAAAAATACAAAATAAAAAAATTAAAAAAATTAAAAAAAATAAAAGAAAAGAAAAGAGAATGATGTAGTTTGGTGTGGTTTTCTTATTTTTTGTAAATAATTTATCTAAAAAAAATCAATTGAAAAATATTTTGATCAATTTTGTACATACTGTTGGATTTTTATCTGCTTAATTTTTTTAACAGTTTGATATATATATATATATATATATATATATATATATATATATATATATATATATATATATATATATATATATATATATATATATATATATATATATATATATATATATATATATATATATATATATATATATATATATATATATATATATATTCTTGACACTTTTGGTAGTGTGTTATATCTAGGTCGGATAGGAAATAAAGTGTACTGTTTTGTATTTTGTAGGATTTATGGTGCATTTTAGTTTAATTTCACTTCAGGCTCTAATGATATAAACGTTAAGTGTAAGTTTCGTTTATCAATGGACTGAGAAAAGCCTAAAACTTTCCCTTTACCAAGTGAGATTGCAGGGTGGGTACCAGATATATATTTTGAGCCTTTGCAAGACCTTTTGATACATGGTTAATATATTCGGGTAATGTGGATAATACGTTAACATGCAAGTTTTTAGAATTAACTGTTTTTATATACATAACTAGAAGGCATAATTATAAATTAGGAGATAAATTAAGCTAGTGTACTAGAATTTAAAATTAGGCAGATAATATTGTAGGATCTATAATTCATTGTTATTTAAAAAATAAATAAAATAATAATTATAAGTTTGTATTTGTTGAAAGAGAAAAATTTCCCATACTTTAATTTCATTTTTCAAATATTGTAAAGTCTAATTTTTCTTATTGCTCGGGACGAGCAATGCTTAAAGTTTGGGGATGTTTAGATATCAATTTGCGAACTCTTTTTTTAGCTTTAATGATAAAATTTATCCTTAAACCTAAGACTTTACAATATTTTTGTACTTAAAAACTATGATTTGCGTTAATGTGTGCTGAAAAATTAAAAATTCTGTTTTTAACGTATTTCATCATTTTAAGTCGAGAAATGAACTAAATTTGTGTGTTTTTGTTTGCAGGGCTTAACGGAAAGAAAATATATATATGTGTGTATTTTGATTTATGGGATATTCAATTTTTTTTAGATTATATATTTTTTTAAACCAATTATTTTTTATTTTAGAATTTTAGTCTTTATTATTTTCAACATTAGTTTTTTTTAGAAAAAACATTTTTATCATTTTATTTTTATTAAAACGAATTTAGTTTTGTTTTGGCATTTTATTTTATTAGTTTTAGGTTTATTTTTTTATTATTTTGATAATTGTTTGTAGCTTTTATATTTTTATGAAATTTATTTTTAGCTTTCTTTGTTTATATTAATTTTAAACTTTTCTTTTATTTTAATTTTAGCCTTTTATTTTATTAAAACCCATTTAAAACTTTTATTTTTCAACCCTTTATATTTTATCCCAATAATTTATAATATACATATATTTATTTATTTTTAAATTCCGAAAATCATTTATAAATAAATTTAATTTCGGATTTAATATTAAAATTATTAAGAAATATTAAAATAAAAAAATCAAAACGTCTCAAGCATGGGAGACAAGAGGAATAAAGTGTGCATGCTTGAATATATGATTGTATTTTGTTTCCATAAAAGCAAAGTAAAAAAAATCAAATAAATGTTTGGTGTGTGTGTAATCGGTTGTTAAACCGATAGAAATAATAAATTGAAAAAAAATAAAATAAAAAGTGTACATGTGTGATGAGTGAGTATGTATGCTTTCCAAACAAAACTTTGACCAAGAATAATAAATATTATGTGTGTGTGTGTCATGTTTAACCAAAGAGATCAAAGCAAAGAGAAGAAAAGAAGCAACAACCTTCGGCTGTTTTGCTGTTGCTGTGTTTCGAGCAAGACAAAGCAATATATATATATATATATATATATATATATATATATATATATATATATATATATATATATATATATATATATATATATATATATATATATATATATATATCCTATATGGTATGTTCGGCCGAGAGAAGAAAAGAAGAAAAAGAGAAGAAGATGTGTTCTTATGCTGTCCAGGTAACAAATCCACATCAAGAATTAAATGAATCAAAAGAAATTCGTGTGGGTTCGGTTATGATAGAAGGAGGTGATCGAGTGTTGTATCTAACTCACATTTCCATCAAAGAAGTTAACAAATCAAAAGAAACACATGGTGGAGCTGGTAAAGCCATAAACAATTCAAAGGTAATGATATAAATACGTGAAGTTTCAGTTCAAAAAAAAAATCGAGTCACAAATTCTCGTAGATTAGTTTTAGTTTTAGATCCGTATCTATTTTTCTCTCTATTTTCATTAGCGAGTTCAGAAAATTTCAGTGAGTTTTAGAAGTGGTTTTGAGTGTTCCAATTCATTAAGTCAAGTTTGAAGTCAGTAAGTCATCCAATAAGTCATTAAGTTGTAATTTTCGTTTTTGATGTATTTATTAAGTTTGAAGTAAACTGGTTTGTATAATTCGTGTGGTGAGAAATTTGAAGATTTACACGCTTGAGTTTAATCAAAGTCTTCAAAGGTATGATTTTTGTTCATTTTGTTATTTTCTGTAATTTTATTTAATTTGTTAGTTATGAGTTACATGATAATTTTTGCTATAATGTTGTTAGTTGTAATAATTATGTGTGAGTAGTTAAATATAAGGTTTTGGTTGTGAACGATTAAATTTGGATTTATTTGTTGTAAATATGATTTTTATAAACTGAAATGTAAAATTATATGAGTTTCATGAATTATAAATATTAATATGTTAAAGTTATTTAAAATCTGATCAATTTTAATTTTCAGTAATATGTTGATATTTATAAAATTAATAAATTGAATATTTTGCATTTCAAGGTAAGAATGTTTTAATGTGTTTTATAATGTCATATTGATAATTACTGTTATAATATTTACAACCACTACAGAATTGACAACCTGTGGATTAGAATGTTATTATTGTTAAATATTGATATGATAATTAATTTACCAATTGGATGTCTTAACCGAAACAACTTTTGGAGATTTCATTAAAAATTGTGTGTGTTTTTCTAAAATTCATTTTTTTTTATAAAAAACCAACGATTTGTCAAAACTGTTAAACACGACAAGGCTCCCAGTATTTCCCAGTACTAGCTAGTGTTTAATAAAAGATCATTTTTATGCATAGTAATTCTTAGGCACGCGGGAACACAACTTGGTTTACCGATAATATTGGTCAGTTTTCAAATTAGCGACAAGGCCCTTAATTTGTAATTTATTTATTTGGCTATTAGAATTAAATTAGTTTTAGATAAGTTAAATTAGATAATTTAGAGCCGAATAATTAAAATATAGATTGGTCAGTTTTTTTGATTGCGACAAGGCCCCTAATATTATTGATAAATTATAGGTTGTGATGTGTTTTTACTAAGTATTTATTATGTGTGAAATGGTAATATTTTTAATTGGTTTAACTTACCATATAAATTTCATAACAATAAATAATCCCAAAATAATTGTTTAGATTATTATTTAATCAGTTTCCAACCAAAGCCTTATTCGTATTGATATTTGTTAAAACTTGTGATTGTTTGTTGAATTATTGCGTGGTTTATTTTTAATTATCATTTGATAAATTAATTTAGTTTATGTTGAAGTTCAAAATACAAAAAACAAACAAAATCATTTATTAAAATCAAAAGCAATATATTAAGATTACGATTAAAATTAATCCTTTCTCTGTGGGTAAGATATCTGGTCTTCACCGACTATTATTACTTGTACGATCCTGTGCACTTGCAGGTCGTGTTAAACCGAATAGGTTTAAACCCAAACAGTGGTACAAATTCACTCATCACCAGATCCTTACTTTCAACTTTTTCAAAATTTTCAAAAATTACAGGGTCGGGGGTAATATTGTCATCTACACCCCCTTCCCCAAAACATCTGCAATTTCAAAAATTTTAGGAATCGTTGGGCTGGGATCTGTACTATCACTTACAGCCCCCTCCACAACATCCTCATCACTCAAATTGTCTGGAGATGGTATAGATTCACACATCACCAGATCAACATTACTAGTACTTTCAAAAACATCAAAAACATCAAAGGTTGCTGAGTCAGAAGTAGCATTGTCACCTACAACCTCTTCCTCAAAAACCGTTTCGACCATCTCAATGGTCTCTTGACTTTTCCTAAGTCTATGCCCTTCCATCACATATTCAGGTGATGCAGGTTCACACACAGTATCATTGGTGTAAAAATCACTCGCCTCAGGTTCTGGCGAGGGTGATGAACATTTCCATTTTTCCTCTAACTTATCTAATGAAACTTGCAATTTTTCAAAAGCTTCAGCCTGGTCCTTCTGCACTTGGTAGGTGTTATACATGAGTACCCAAAGTTGGGCCCAAGTTGCAGGATTCTCAGGTTGTGATGACTCCTCGGTCTGCCATCCATTGTCATTGAATGATCCATTGTAGTAATCATCATCGTAATAGGTTTCGGCCGGATTTTCATAATACTCATAATACTGATCTGGGTACATGTAATCGCCCATTATGAAGACGTACAAATACCAAAAATCATCAAACTAAAATCAAAAATCAATAATCAGAAAACAGATCCTACAGATCTCCTACTCTCAAGCTCCCAACTCCCCGGCAACGGCGCCAAAATTTGACATCGCAGCGGTCGTCATGCGGTCAAAAATAAGAAAATAGCTAACACACACACTTAGCACAGTGGAAGTCAGGGTCGATCCACAGGAGTTATGTGGTCGAGACAGGTGACAGATTACCAACTGCAGTGTCACGCTACAGTCAGAGGACCTAGTTCCTAATTAATCCAAAACAATCCCAAAAGAACAATAACTAAAACAATTCCAAGCAAGCATTAACTAAACTAATCTACTAACTAAACCTTGTTACCTACTAAAATCAGAAGTACATCTCCAATTCAGAAGCAATCAAAGGCAATCCAAACATCAACACAATCCAATTACTCAAAAAAAAATCATTCACAAGCATAAACACCGAAAAACTAAGCAATTAACATAAACCAAATGATTATCATTAACCAAATCAGATCCAACAAGTTCAAAACAGTAACCAAACTTATTAAAAACAGAAACAAAGACTCAATGTCAATGGTTGTCACTCCCAAAGACACTAGCCACTATCACTAACTATTTAACTAATTGAAAATTAAAGATAAAAACATGAAAAATACCAAAAGATGGTTGCTGAAGCTAATCTTGGAGTCAAAGAGCCTTGGGAGTCGATTTCACACCAGGTCTTCGCTATTTTTTTCGACCTAAAAGCCTTTATTTATAGTTTCAAAAATCACGAGGCCACGCCGCGCACAAGTGAATTCCGCGGCGCGCGTATGGGTTTATACCCGTTTTTTCGGAATTTGAATTCTTTCCACCGCCTCATATCCGCATCGTGCCTTTGTGAATCCCGCGGCGCGCGTGCGAATTCGACTGATTTGCCTTTACCTTCAACTTCTTCCATTTTGTACGCTTTTAGCCCCTGTTTACACCATTTCTTTCCAAACTAGCACTGGCACAAAAAGTGAGAATACCACGATGTATATGATATAAATTCACTAAGAATAGGGCTCAACAATGACTAAAATACTTGATATTACTAGGCGTTGTCAGAGTGGCAGGGGTAATAACAGCATGGTTGTGGTGATGGCTTTTCCGCTTCTTTTTGTCATGTCGGTGTGAGGACTCGGACTTGACAATTAGGAGAGTCTCAAGGGTCGGCTTTTCAGTTGACATCTTTAAACCCTTGCGTGGGAGGACACCATCGTTCACATTGTCCTCGTTGAGTTGACCTGCTATTTCAATAGCAGATTCTAGGGTAGATGGCCTGCTGCTGGTCACCGAATCACGGATCTGGCGCAATAACCCTTTGATTTAGCTGCGTATTGCAGTTTTCATAAGTTGAACCATGTGAGGTAGGAGTTTTGAGAGATCATGGAATCTATTTGTGTAGGTCGCGTTGTCGCCTCTCACCTGTTTCACATTCCAGAATTCCTCCTCGAGAGTTTGCAATTTACTGTCATGGCAGAACTTCTCCATCATGCGTTCCTTTAGTGTTGACCATGTCATTCCCAAGGCAACAACCTCTCATTTTGCCCGTTTTTCTAGGTTCCACCACGTGAGAGCATGACGTTGGAGGCACTCTGTGGCGTGACGGACCATCAGGTCCTCATGACACTCGCTATGGATAAAAGTACTCTCCATTTCATCGATCCATGTAAGGAGTGCGGTGGCACCATCGATGTCTTTGAAGTAAGGCGGATTGCAGTTACGAAAGTGCTTAAACGAGCAACGAGGAGTGGTTGCTGGAGCTTGTGGCTGAAGAGCTTGAAGTTGGGTTGCAATTTTTAGGATGACGTTTGCTACCTCCTTGTCGATAAGGGCGGCTAGCCTTTGGTTGCTGTGAGCAGCGTATGGGGGTCGTAATGCCATCTACGAGAAACACGCATATGGACTTGTGAGTTATTTGTAAATTGATTATGGAAATTAAGTTTGTAGACATTGTTGGGTAAAATTATTGTAAAACACTTATTGGGCCATGGTTAGGAGTGTTGGGCACCTTTTGGGCTTTCCATGGGTACTAAATGTGAAGCATGTAGCACTTACGTGGGCCCCCACAATACTAAGTTTTCACATGTTTTTCCCACTTCTAGGCTTATTAGGGAACTTAATAGTCCAATGAGTTAGCCATTTTGGAGTGTATCATTTCGGATATATTTGATAAGGTCGGGTATTTTGATGGCTCAAAAGTAATGTGAATGACGCGCTTTGGCCTATAGGTTTGGGAACTCTCGCCTTTGGTCCCCAGGTAAGCAAACTGGTCCCTCGGTTGATTGGGATGTATACGAATGCTTGCCTAGTCAGGACTTTCGGGCTACCGGCACCTCCCCCTTCCAGTTACTACACGTCCATTACTATGACCCTACCCAACTAGAGTAGATGACTTTGAATTTACTATGAGCTTTAAGGAATATATATATGTATATACAATTTTTTTTTTGGAAACCACTTGAGTATGTGTGTGATTTTTAGAGAAAGAGGAGAAAATTCACAAGTGTTTGCACACATATAAGTGTCAGGAGTAATTAGCACACAAAGGTATTCCTAGGATTTTCTAAGTGCGAATTGCATACAGTTGTGTGTGTATTTTATAAACTATCATACGAGAGGACCCTAAAGGCTATAGACTAGGTCAAGGCAATTAACCTAATTCCCTATAGTCAAGGGCTCTGATACCAATCTGTCACACCCTGATCCTTGGCGGAATCGATCAAGGCGTGATATATTGTTCAAAGTCTCATGACAACTATATTATAATATGATTAGATTCAATTAAATACTAAGTATGCAAACAAGATCCACAACATACAAATACAAATCCAAATACGAACAACATTTATTACATCAAATTTAAATAGTCTTGTGGGTTTCTAAGGAACACCCTACTTTTAATCAACTTCATTCTTCAAATCTGCATCATGGGTAAAAACAGGTCAACTACGAGAGTTGGTGAGTAATCTAGTTTTATTAAAGAAAATTGTGAGTTTGAAAAATTTATAATTTGAAATGTGTTTTCTTTTGAAGTCGGCAAGCAAGTGTTATTGAGATAACGGTTTATAAATCAAAAACTGATTAACACATGATAACAACAACAATAAGTCCTCACCCTATATATACATATACATGTATATATATATATATATATATATATATATATATATATATATATATATATATATATATATATAATATTATATGTATATATATATATATATATATATATATATATATATATATATATATATATATATATATATATATATAGGATGGAGCATCTAATCATCATACACACTCAACCACGTGCGATCAATCACCTTAGCGTCCCAATGCGGGGTGGTCAACCCAATAGCGCTATTATTGTCCATAACGTACCTCAAGAATACAGGCATATTCATGGAGATTAGACTAAAATGGTAATGCACTACAAGTACATGTAGCGTAAACAAACAATAATTATACAATTAATAATTCACGTATAAATGACCCAACAATGTCTCAATTGTGATAAAATAATAAAGTGAAGTTGGAAACATATTAGAACCACATGATACACCCGAAAAGTATTGATAATTATAAAATATGGGGTAGATTACTCACATTAGTCCAAAACGGAATGCGTGTGTCGTATGATAGACGGCTCGGGTCAAAATGCCGTAGAACCTAATATAATTAATAGTTTTGGTTTAGGAACTGCTAAACAGGAATGGAGTATTAATAAAAATAATTAGACACATATTCTTATATTAGATTAATTAACAATAATATATTTTGATTTGAATATTAAGGTATTCATTTGTTAAATGAACTTTAAATTGAATTAATTACTTTGCATAATTAATTTATATTTTCAATTTAGGCAAGATTTTAATAATTTATTATTAAAATAATAACTTGCCCAATTATAAGTATTTACAGATTTTAACAATTATTTATATGAAATAATCATTAAAATACATTTTTACATGCTTAAATATTTAGGAAAATGGTTTTAAATAGTAAACAGTAATGAAACATTCTGAAATTATCATGAACTCATTATTTCATATAATAGTAATTACTGTAAACTTTTCATATGTTTCTGAACTGTTTTAGTATTTATTTAGTATTTTAATGATTAAACAACAACAAAATTCGTGAAAAATAATAAATGATCCCCAAATATTCTGAAACTGTAACCATAGTTTTCTAATATGATATAGAGCCTATTGTAAGTATTTTGGAAATTTGTGACTATGGGAAGTATTTCTTATGTTTTTCTATATTAATTAATCAATAAAATCATAAATAATAGTAACCGGTTAAGGGAAATTCGTTAAACTTTTTATTTATGATTAATATGTTATATATGATATTCTTATAAGGTTTTGTAATTTTTAGACATGCATAGCTATTTATTATAAATTTAAACCACTAAAAAATCATTAAATCGGAATAAATAAGCAAATATTCTTAAAAAATCTATAAATTTTGTCATGGAGTCTTTATAATATTAGTAAGGTATGAAAAATATAAAATCTAGTTTTAGACATACATAACTATATTTTTCTATTTATTTATCTTCAACAAAATAAAATACAAAATAACCATAAAAAAGAAATATAAATGCATAAACTTCATAAATTTTGTTTACTCAGTTTATGGGTCATTGCAGAATGTTCCCAGAATTTATTGACTGCAAAAAGTATTTTATGTGAATTATTGCAATATTTTATTACAATAATTATAGTAATTCGATAAAAATAAGTTATTTTCTGAAAATTTCCAGAAGTTCTTATTTTATTGATGAGATTCTGAGAAAAATCAGGTTTATACATAAAATGAGTTTTAGATATTTTGGTGGATTTAATTTGTTTCATGTATAAATTTGAAACTTTTAACAACATACCTTGATGAATGCTTCACGAGGGATGAAGATTTGAGTATAATGGATTGTTCTTGGTTGAAATATGAAGCTTTCTTGGATGAATTTCGAGATTGAGAGTGAGAGAAAGAATAGAGAGGGTTTGAGTGGTGATGAGAATAATGTGTTGGGAGAAAAATGAAAGTAAAGATGATGGGTGGTGTGAGTGGGAGACCATGGGAATATCTTTTTGCTTTTGGTGGTCTTCATAATTTCTCACTAGCACAAGCATCTTCTATGTAATACAATAATTAATATAAAAGTTTTATAAAATTTAATGTAGAGTTTATAAAAATAGAGTTTTATAAAAGATAGGTTATAATTTGATTATAAAAGTCTACTTTGATTTGAAGTTTAATTATAGCATTCAAGTTTGATTATTTTAATTTAATTAGAGCATCATACTTTGATTTGATTTTAATATGGTATCATAATTTAATTTGATTATAGTTATAACGTTATACTATGCTATATTGCTATTAACGTCAATTTATATCGTAGTGTATGAGTTTATTAAATTTCCAATTGGGTTGGTGTAACGCCCCGTTTTCCGTTAGGTTCGTAAATTATAAATTATTATTTTTTTAGCAAATAATAATAATAATTGTTGGAGGGTAAATTATGTCATAATAAGAAACTTATTTAAATCTAGTTTTGTGCTAATTAAAAATAGGAAATCATAGTGCGAGGAGTTGTTTTGCCAAAGCTAAAAGTCGCATGGATCCACCTCCTTTTTCTTGGTGGGCGACGGGTTTGAGGAAGGTTTTTGGACTTGGTTTATTTTGTCTTGATTGGCGCCCAATTATAAGGACTAGTGGTTAGGGCAAGCCTAGAACATTCTCATTAGCCATGAAACATTTACACTCTCTCAACTCCCTCTTGTTTGTTGCTGCTGCTGAAAGTCTTGGAAGAAAGGAGCAAGTTCGATTGATATTTGTCAAGGTAGTAGCGAGTGAAGTGGATGGTCCAAAGATTCACACTAGGGGTAACAAGTTCCATTCTTTTTGCCTTTCTCTTTTTCTTCTAGCCGATTCATGCATATACACACACATCCTCGTGTGTGCTCGTGTATGTGTATGAGTGTTCATGATTTGTATGGCTGAAACTTTAGTATTCTACCTCAATTTTTCTGTTGTTGGAAATGTTATCGAATCTATTTCAGACCTTAAAGGTCTTAACCTAGGTCTTATTGAGTTTGGGGGTTGAAACTCTAGACCCTAAGGTCATTTTTAGGATTTTCGTATTTTTCACTGTTTTGGACCTGTTTTAGTAATATCATATAAAATCGTGGGTTTATCCAATTAGGTTGCGTTTTATGTCCTTGAATTGGTAATTGAGTCTAGTTTGTTCCCTTAAAATGTTATGAATTGATTCAGAACCTAAGTCGTTTAGAATTGTCCATTTCCATTGACCGGTCCAACTTCTGTCATATTCAGTCCCCTGCATTTGGAAAATCACTACAAATTGTATAAAAATCATCTAGGGGTGAGGTCAGTGGAATTAGTTTAGGTTGGAAGTCTAGTTTGTCCTTAGCAAAATTCAGAATCCGGTTCTTAATCCATTTAGAGAGACTATTATTTCTTTAAGGTGTGGTCCAGCTTGTTGATTGATCACATCAGTCCACTTGAGAAATTCACCATTAACTCTAGAAAAATGGAAATGACTTGAGGTCAAGCCCTGTAGTCTTATCTTAGTGTCTAGTTAATGTCATATTTTTATCAAAGCCTAATGATGATACTTCCTAGGTTCAAAGATGCAAACTTTGCAACCTGGTCCAAAATTCAGCATGCTGTCAAGGTTTAAATGTGGGTGTGAGTCATAGTTATGACTAAGGGTGGTATAAAAGGGTATTTAACACTTATAAAATGACAAGTATAAGTATGTCATAACTATTAACATTGGTGAATTAAATATAAGAAGTTAATGGCCTCATGTGTGACGTATGATACAAGTATCTATATATAAAGCAAGGTTAGCTAGTATGCGTTGTAGTAACTTATTATACCTTATAGGAGTATAAGGTGTGTGCTTTTGAGATTAGTTGGATTCGCGGAGTTGCCGCACGAATTTCTGCATTACCGAATCGAGGTGAGTTTATCACTACATTGTGTGGACGTTATATGTGACTTACTATAGTTATGTGTGCTGGTAATATGTTTGTTGATATTACTAAGCTGTGTGTATCTTGTTAATATTAGACATTCCTATTATAGTTTCTCTTACTTGGGATTGGTGTGTAGTCCCATATGGAGAAACTTGGTGTAAATGGCATTTTAACCATTCTTGGTGAACATAAGGTTGGTGTTAAACCTTATTTGGTGATCCTTATAGATAAAACGGTGTTGAAAGCAATGGTGATATTGCTTTGGTGTTGCATGATCTGTAAAGACATGCGTATGGCGATATTTAGTAAAATGGTGAACTGGGTATATTAGGGATTCCCAACAAGATGTACTGAGCGGATACGCATGGCTCGCGAACAGAGTATGCATGGCTCGAAATGCTGAGTAAGGGAGTATAACTCAATGTACTGGGTAGAGTAGACTATGTGTTTATTTTACTGTGTTGTATGGTTGTATTTTTCCTTATAGGGATAAGGTATGTGTAATTGATATGCTGTGTAGGTGTTGGAACTCACTAAGCTTTGTGCTTAACCTTTCCCTATTAAATTACTATTTCAGGTTTTATAGGTGGAAATGACGACTAGGCATCACGGGTACACACTGATCCCGCTTATTTGGAGATTTTTATGCGGTGAATTGATGTTAAAATGTTTTCAAATGCCTTCATAAGGTTAAATATTGAATAAAGTGATATTGATTAAATGAAAATGTTTTTCTTAACAATTTTAAATTTGTGATAAAAACTGGGACGTTACAGTTGGGTTGAGCCGAATCCATTTTAGGCGGATGTCACACTAACCGGTATGGGGCATTTGCTACTGGTGTGGCTCCGAGGATCAAATCGATCCTAAATTCGATTTGTCGAGCGGGCGGTACTCCTGGAAGATCTTCTAGGAATACATCGGGGAAGTTGCAGACCTTAGGAATATCTTTGATGCTTTTTACTTCTTTCTTTTCTTCCACTACGTGGGCTAAGAACGCCAGACATCTTTTTTGTAGATATTTTCTGGCTTTGATGCATGACACCATTCGAAGGTTGGTGTTGGGTTTTTCGCCGTAAACAACGAAGGTCTTTTCGTTTGGTAAATGAAGTCGGATTCCCCGTTCGTAACACATGATGTCAGCATGATGTGGAATTAGCCAATCTATTCAGACAATTACGTCGAAACTTCCTATTCTAACAAGCATTAAGTTGATTGAAAAGGGGTGATTGTCAAGAGTAAGTACAGTTTATGTATATTTCTTTGGTACTTTCTGTTTTACCGTCTGCCATCTCTACTGTAAATGTTTTGTTAAGTGGTTGAGGTTTTTGTTTTAGTAGGTGTTTAAATTTTTGACTCACGAAACTCCTCTCTGCTCCACTGTTGAATAGTATACAAGCATAAGAGTCATTGGCGAGAAACGTACCGTGACCACAGTGGGATCCTCCACTGCCTCCGTGCGTCCCATTGCTAGCACTTTCCCGTTTTTCCCGACAGTCCTGTTTCTCGGGTAATCCCGTTTAAAATGTCCCGTTTCTCTGCACCCATAGCAGGTTTGGCTCATCCCTGCATTTGAACTCTGGGTGGTCTGTTGGGTCGGTGCTTTGCAGTATTTTGAAGTGTGTCCGCTCTTTCCACAGTTAGTGCACTGCATATCCCTACAAGCTCCGTGGTGGTGGTAGTTGCACTTGTTACACTTGGGTAAGGTTCCGCCATATGGTTTGTTTTGTGCTGGAGCAGTAGGGATAGTAGCGGCATGGACTGTTACTGCTTGTTGCCTTTTAGAGTTTCCTTGGTTTTGCTGATCTCTTCCCCTACTCCAGGATTTTCTCTTGTGGTCTTTTCCTTTAGGTGGTTCGGCTTTGATCGTCATGGTGCCTTGGCGAACCCTATGGTCAATTAGTCGTTGAGCGTTTAGCACTGTCGTACGTGGCGGGGCTTACTGATTCCACGTTTCCTTGAATTAGAGGGGATAGTCCCAGATATAACGCTCCACCTTCACAGATTCTGGTGTGACCTGTGAGGGGCAAAGGGTTGCCAGGTTGTTGAACCTGTTGGTGTAAGTGGTTATATCCGCCTCTTTCATGGTAAGGTTCCACAATTCTTGCTCCAATTTCTGAACCTCCCCTCTGGGATAGCACTCTTTCATCAGCATGGTCTTTAGTTCTTCCCAACTCATTGAGTTGGCTACGGGAAGTGTCAGGGACTTAACATGACCTTTCCACCGGACATGGTCGTATCAACAAAAGTACAAGCAGCGAATTTGACTTTGAATTCCTCGGGGCACGCAGAAATGTTGAATATCGACTCGGTTTTCTCGATCCAACTTGTAAGTGCGATAACACCTCCAGTTCCATGGAAAGTCACAGGTTTGCAATTCGTGAAATCTTTGTATGTACATACTCGCGAGTGGCTCGGTGTCTCTCCGTTTGTAGAATCGTTAGTGTCGTTCCCACTCCCGCTTCCGTTTGTTCTATTTGGGTTTATCTGGGCAATTGCAGCTGCCACAGCGGCGGTTACAGCGGCTTGGAAGGTAGCAGCATCCATCATTGGTGTCTCTGGCGTTTCTGTTGGGGTACTCCAAGTGGTCATTCGTGTAGGTGGCATACTTCTGCCACAAGGAATCATGATTGGATGATGGTCATTTTTTAGAAGATTTATTAGGAATAAGATGTTAATTTGTGTATGGGGATTTACATTACGTGTTTCTTTTTATTCTCTCTTTATTAAAAGTTACATGCGCGTTTTTAATATCATGCATGTGCATCAATATTGACTTGGTCACACAAAATATACTAATCACACATTTCATAACATCATACATTTTAAATAACATGGAAAATTTTGACCTTCTAAAGGGGTCTACTGCACATAGAGTAAAAAGGGTAACATGACGGCTCCCAAAAGTGACATTGTTTGGTTGTGGGAATGCCTACTCATGATAAACAGGCAGCATGTAAGGCATGCTAATGGGTTCCTAAGTTATAACAAAATTTGAGTAATGAGGAAACTACTTAGGGGGAATTGGGTCCCCTCATTCTCCGGAGTTCGGCCACTTGTGCCCTAAGCTCCGCCGTTTCTCGCATGGCCCGTTCGGCCCTCAGCTCCATGCTCCGGAGGTCCTCCCTTGTATCTCTGACGGTGTCCCATAGTGTCTTCAATCTTGATATGGTCCGTTCGTGGGTCTCGTCGAGGCATCACACACGGACTGCGGTGACCTCCGTAGTGGCTGTCAAGTCAAGGACTTGGCTGGCGGTAGCCCTGGCCTGGTCATGGCTCCACTTTTACATGTGCTCCGCCCAGGTTGGCGTTGGACCCTGGTGAGATTCATCTATCAGTAATGGACGTCGGACGGGCAGTGTCACACCCCGATCCTTGGCGGAATCGATCAAGGCGTGATATATTGTTCAAAGTCTCATGACAACTATGTTATGATATGATTAGATTCAATTAAGTACTAAGTATGCAAACAAAATCCACAACATACAAATACAAATCCAAATACAACAACATTGATTACATCAAATTTAAATAGTCTTATGGGTTTCTAAGGTACACCCCACTTTTCATCAACTTCATTCTTCAAATCTGCATCATGGGTAAAAACAGGTCAACTACGAGAGTTGGTGAGTAATCTAATTTTATTAAAGAAAATTGTGAGTTTGAATAATTTGAAATTTGTTTTCTTTTGAAGTTGGCAAGCAAGTGTTATTGAGATAACAGTTTATAAATCAAAAATTGATTAACAAATGATAACAACAACAATAAGTCCTCACCCTATATATACACATATATGTATATATATATATATATATATATATATATATATATATATATATATATATATATATATATATATATATATATATATATATATATATATATATATATATATATATATATATAGGATGGAGCATCTAATCATCATACACACTCAACCACGTGCAATCAATCACCTTAGCGTCCCAAGGCGGGGTGGTCAACCCAATAGCGCTATTATTGTCCATAACGTACCTCAAGAATACGGGCATAGTCATGGAGATTAGACTAAAAATGGTAATGCACTATAAGTACATGTCGCGTAAACAAACAATAATTATAGAAATAATGATTCATGTATAAATGTCCCAACAATGTCTCAATTGTGTTAAAATAATAAAGTGGAGTTGGAACATATTAGAACCACATGATACACCCCAAAAGTATTGTAAATTATAAAATATGGGGTAGATTACTCACATTAGTCCAATAAGGAATTCGCGTGTTGTACGATAGACGGCTCGAGTCAAAATATCGTAGAACCTAATATAATTAATAGTTTTGGCTTAGGAATCGATAAACGGGAATATAGTATTAATAAAAATAATTAGACACATATTATTATATTAGATGAATTAACAATAATCTAAATTTTGTTTTGAATATTAATGTATTCATATGTTAAATGAATTTTAAATTGAATTAATTACTTTGCTTAATTAATTTATATCTTCACTTTAGGCAAGATTTTAATAATTTCTTATTAAAATTATAACTAGTCAAATTATAAGTATTTACAGATTTTATATATTATAAACAATTATTTATATGAAATAATCATTAAAATGCATTTTTACATGCTTAGATATTTAGGAAAATGGTTTTAAATACTAAACAGTAATGAAACATTCTGAAATTATCCGAAAATCATTATTTCATAAAATAGTAATTACTGTAAATTTTCATATTTTTCTTAACTGCTTTAGTATTTATTTAGTATTTTAATAATTAAACCACAACAAAATTCAGGAAAAATAATAAATGATTCCCAAAAATTCTGGACAATTAACCATAGTTTCGTAACATTATATTGAGCCTACGGTAAATATTTTGGATATTTTGGACTATGGGAAGTATTTCTTATGTTTTTCATTATTAACTAATCAATAAAATCATAAATAATAGGAAAATATTAACAGAAAATCATTAGACTTTTTATTTATGATTAACATGTTATATATGATATGTTGATAAGGTTTTATAATTTTTGGACATGTGTAGCTATTTATTATCAATTTAAACCATTAAATAATCATTAAATAAGGAACAATAAGCATACAATCTTACAAAAATCTGTAAATTTTGTCATGGAGTCTATAAAATGTTAATAAGGCGGGAAAAATATAAAATCTAGTTTTTAACATACATAACTATATTTTATAATGTATTTATCTACAACAAAATAAAATACAAAATAAGCATCAAACAGTAATATAAATGCATGAAACTTTATAAATCCACTTTACTAAATATATGGGTTGTTCCAAAAATTTCCCAGAATTTATTGATTGCAAAACGTATTTTATGTGAATTATTGCCCTGTTTTATTGCAATAATTATAGTAATTCAATAAAAATAAGTTATTTTCTGAAAATTTGCAGAACTTCTTATTTTGTTGATGGGATCCTGAGAAAAATCAGGTTTATGCATAAAATGAGTTTTAGATAGTTTGCTGGATTTAATTTGTTTCATTCATGAATTTGAGACTTTTAACAACATACCTTGATGAATGCTTCAAGAGGGATGAAGATTTGAGTATATTGGAGTGTTCTTGGCTGAAATATGAAGATTTCTAGGAGGAATTTCGAGATTGAGAGTGAGAGAAACAATACATATGGTTTGAGCGGTGATGAGAATAATGTGTTGGGAGGAAAATGAAAGGAAAGATGATGGGAGGTGTGAGTGGGAGACAATGGGAATAAACTGTTACTTTTGGTGGTCTTCATAATTCCCCACTAACACAAGTATCTTAAGAGTTTTATAAAATTTAATGTAGTGTTTATAAAAATAGAGTTTTATAAAAAAATAGGTTATTATTTGATTATAACAATCTACTTTGATTTGAAGTTTAATTATAGCATTCAAGTTTGATTTTTTTAATTTAATTAGAGTATCATACTTTGATTTGATTTTAATATGGTATCATAATTTAATTTGATTATAGTTATAACGTTATACTATGCTATATTGTTATTAACGTCAATTTATATCGTAGTGTAAGAGTTTTGATCCTATTAGCTTCAAGAAATCTCGAGTAGGGTTTATTAAATTTCCAATTGGGTTAGGTTGACCCGAATCCATTTTAGGCGGATGTCACAGGCAGCACTCTCTTGCGAGGAGTGCGCATCCATAAAGGGCCGTTGGGATGACGGTATACCTCGAAACTTGGTGCCGGTGGTGGCACGTGCATGTTAAGGGCGGGGTAACGGGGTTGACGATCTCTGGTTCACCATCAGATTCCTCTTCTTCCTCCTCTCCCCACGGGTCTTCCCCTTCAAACATTTCCTTCGGTTCCTCTTCCGGAACTTCTTCCGGGTCCTCTTCCGGAACTTCATTAATCCATCCATTGTTTCCCTCTTCTAGGTAGTAGGGATCTCCAGGCAAATGAAATTCGGCCATGTTGTCTGTATGAGAAAGAGGGTATAAGAAGCACATACCTAAAGTACTAAGTATCTAACTTTATAGTATTTACAAAATACTCCTATAGTACTTTAACTCTTGGCATTTGATAATTTAATTATTGATGGGTGTCCTGACTTGTTGTTACCACGACTATTCCTAAGTTTCCATTAGTCATATTTTAGACCAGTACAGTTGATCAGGCTCTACCTATCTTAGGCATGACTACCTAAACACTTAGGCCTACTCATAGTGTCCAATTTGTCCTAACACCTTAGATGTTCTTCGTTATAATATCGTTCTAGCGCGTATGTACTTATATACTTTTATAAATGTATCGTTGAATACTTTAATAGTATTTTCGTGTGAACATATTTTGAGAGTCTTAGTCCCATTGTATTTATAGTTGTATATCTTTTAAATGGGTCGATATACTGAATTCACTATAAACAATTCTCTGATACCAATCTGTCACACCCTCAAACCGTAATGGCGGAAAAGTTCGAGGGTGGATGACTTCATGTACGATATCATAACAACGTCAAGCAATAATGAATCCAAGCAATCACAACCATCATAATATAATTGTAAAAGTTACATAAGTTCAATGTTGTTGTTTCCGTTACAATTACATAAGATTCAAAAAATACATAATTTATGATGTCATAGCGTCTCATCGTCATTGCTTGCGAACCTGTTTACTGGTTTCCTGAGAATACAAGTAGTTTGAAAAGCGTCAACAATAAAGTTGGTGAGTTCATAAGTATTTTGTATAGAATTCCCTTTGTGATAAATCGTAGCTTTGAAAACTCAAGAAAATCCAATATTTTCTATATTTAGAAACGTAGTAAGTTTGAAAACCCAAAGATTTTAATGTAGGTTAATAAGTAGCACTTATAAAAGAAAATGTAAGTTTTTAACGTAAACATTCATTAAGGGGTGAATCGTTTTTCCATTGTGAGGCGTCCTATAACCATACTATAGACTAGTTGGCATGCTGCGACGTTCTTCAGGCGTCGGAAATGTTATGACAGTTGTCACCTCAGACCTGCCGGTCTAGCTGTAGCTAACAGCTCAGGTGCGGGGTTGTCAATCTCGTATATATCTATACACAATGTCACGCTCTCTTACCGAGATTCTGGTTATAAATTTCAGGACTTATAGTGTAAGTACTAAAAAGTATTGTGAAGACCCGTCTCACAAAAATATATGTATCATCGATCCGCTTACGTTTTGTAGTTAAGAAAACCTTTTGTATTTCGTCGTTATTTTTAATTCCCAAAATAACGTTGTATGTAGTTTAAATATATATGCATATTCCCATATAAATAAACTTTGTATCGTTTCATTGTAGTGGAAAAACTGAGTATCCATAAATTATTCCTATAATAGTTTATCTCAGGCACTGTTTGTCGAAATGAACGAGTTCTAGTGTATACAATATAACAGTTTAGTTTAAAGCTATAAGTTTTGCAAGGTAGGGGTATGGTTGGTACCCATCGTTTGAAATCACGCGGTATCGTGTGAAAGGTCTGATTTCGAAATGATGGTTCGAAATCAGGAACTATTTTGTATGAGATAATAGTTTGTACGAGTGTATTTCAGTTGTAATAACATAGTATCTTGTATTCTCCCCCTAAAAGTTTCTGAAAAGTAAAAATGGAGGGGTATGAAGCTCACCCTTGAAGCGTGACTTGTCGAGAAAAGAGTATTGGTTTGGGAGTTCGTTGACAGAAACCAAGACTTAGGCCCTTCGGAACCTACGGACCTTCGGATAAAGCTATTACCCGATGGTTCCACGAAATGTCAGTGCATGTAAATGAAGTATAGGCTGTGTATTATCGTGTAGAATCATCAAGGAAAACTAACTTACCAAGGATATGAGGTTTTACACCGGGAAAAATAGCAGAGGATGGCTGTTCACGATGGTGCTGTTGAGATAGTGAGTAGAGACAAAGGTGGTGGAAGTTGAGAGTTGAGAGAAAGTTGAGGGGAAAGTTGAGAGAAAATCTGATGAGTTCGTGGGTTTATGGGTTCAATGAGTATGGGGAACCGATTAAAAGAGGGGTTAGTTATGCTTTATGTCAAATCACTTAGTCCTAGGTGTACTTAGTAGCAGTTGACCTTGTGATTTGATTGACGTTTGCATTGGAACTTGTTATTTAGCATATGTTAGGAGTGAGGATTAGGAAGATGATCTCCCACTAGGAAGTGGACATTGCATGAGTGGGGTAAGTTCTGGAGGCATGGAGTTCGAAAATGATACTTTCGGAACTCGTGCAGCAAGGATCCAAGATTAAATCTTTCAACGTTCTGATTCTGAAGGTTGGGTTTTCGGAGAATCAGTTTTCGAATATCACTCGGAAACCAAAGCATTTTCCGAGTGTCATTTCTGAATCAAGTGGCAATTTCGGAGCATAGGGTTCCGAAATCAGAAGCTCCTACTTGGGAGTTCCGAGCTTGGTGGGTTTCCAAAGTCTGCCTCGAGGATTCAGAGAGTTGAAGGGTCCGAAAGTCGTATTCGAAACTAGAGGTTTTCGGAGGTAGTTTAGAGGTCGGGGACATCCCGAGAGAGTCTCCGAATGAGGATCAAGGGTCCGAAAATGGTTCAGTGTGAGAATGGATTTTTCGTACCTAGTGCGATCTCACTTCTACGTTTGTATAGTTTGCTAGGTATTTGTCTTGTAATTATATATGCAGTATATAACATCCAACAATACATTCTAATAGTTATGAATTTACTTTTCATTATGTGGGTAAACGTACTCTTTGTTTGGCTCTAGTTGACTTTTGTTGACTAATTTTTTTACAATTGTCACACAACAAGTAGGGTTTTCACTCAAATACATGGACCACAAACCACATGGGCTAGGGATCAGTTTTGCAAGGCCTTAGGTCCAATTTCAAGGCTGCCCCAAGAGTGCTCACACAGCCTTAAAAGCCCACTCAAACCTCCCATGCACAAGATTGAAGAAATGGCAACTTAAATCCTTAAATATTGAAGCAATAATTATTCTAGGCACCTTTTGGTTAAAACTCATTTTAAGGTTTCCATTTTGACATAACCCACCCTCATGCTAATATAATTAAGTTATTAGCATTATGTCTATTATCATCATCATCATCATCATCATCATTATTATTATTATTATTATTATTATTATTCGCTAAAAACAATTATTCTGTCAAAAACGAACGTTCCGCAAAACGGGGTGTTACATATGACAACATTCTTGACTAATGATTCAATTACTATAGGAAAAGTTGATTCCATGAAGGCATCTAACTCTACACCATCAACTGATCACAATGATTTCGAGTCAAGATAATACTTCTACGAAAGCACTCGAACCCAACCACATATCCTGCATGATATAAAGCTAAGCACTAAAAGCACTCGAAACCGAACCATAAATCTCATGTGTTAGCCTTATCAGGGATGGATGGAGTGGGGAAGACCACAATGATATGAAAGTTGAAGTTTGTAAAAAGAATGTTCTATTTTATTGTTGAGATAATTGTATGGAAAGAACAGACCTTGTTGCAATTTAAAAATCTGTAGTAGATTACATAAGCATAGTTCACAATGATATGAAAGTTGGAGTTTGTAAAAAAATGTTCTATTTTATTGTTGAGATAATTGTATGAATAAGACAGATCTCGTTGCAAGTTAGGAGTCTGTAGTAGATGTAGTAGATTACATAAGCATAGACCACAATGATATAAAAGTTGGAGTTTGTAAAAAATGTTATATTTTATTGTTGAGATAATTGTATGGTAAAGACGGACCTCATTGTAATTTAAGAATATGTAGTAGATTACATAAGCATAGACCACAATGATATAAAAGTTGGAGTTTGTAAAAAAAAGTTATATTTTATTGTTGAGATAATTGTATGGAAAAGACGAACCTCGTTGTAATTTAAGAATGTGTAGTAGATTACTTAAGTATAGATCTAAGCTGTGAAAGCACTCTAACCTAACCACAAATCCAATATGATAACATTATAGGGGATGGATGGAGTGTGAAAGACCACATTGTAGAATATTAAGAAAAGAAAAGAAAAAAAGTTCCATTTTATTGTTTAGGTGGATTTAAGGTAAAAAACGGACACGTTGCTATTAGTTATTCATATTACCACAGCACATAACTAATATATATATATATATATATATATATATATATATATATATATATATATATATATATATATATATATATATATATATATATATATATATATATATAAGGAGGATCGTGTAGGAACCTAAAATCCGGTAAAAACCGTGAGGACAAATATGGACCTTTAATCTTGAAAAATGAGTGGATTAGATTCAATATGCAAATAATGACCATGTATTAAAATTCAAAGGTTATTTTTGTAAATTCCAGAAACTAAGAGAGAGGGAAAGGAAAATGTCTAAGGGCATTAATGTCAAAAATAACGCGCGTAACATTCAGCCCAAATAGATTTCACGTGCCCCACTCTCCGCGCGCCACGTATCGCCTTGTGATCGGCTAGCTTATGTTATTTTTCCACCTAGTTTGTATTTTGGTCATAAATTTTTTTATTTGTAAAAAAAATCTGAAAAAAACCAAAGTTATTAAAATTTAATTCTCTACAAAACAAGCGCAATCATAAAAATTTGAAAAATATATTTTTTATTTTTTATTTTTTATTTTTAGTTTCCAAAAATTATGAAAATTTTAGGGATTATTGAAGATATTATATTAGTAAGTTTACAAAAAGAATTTTTTGAAAAAAATTTTCTTTTTCGTGTTCATTTTTATATTTTAAGTAAAAAAACTCATCAAAATAGCAAAAAATACATATGATCCAAAAATATTAAAACCAAAATATGTTTTATGATTCAAAACTTATGATGCAATATGAAATATTCGTTATGATTCAAGATCCAAAAGTCGTTATGATCCAAAACGAGTTAAAAAAACAGACAACGACAAAATTATTCAAAACTTATGATCCAAGATGCAAAAAAATATGATCCAAAATTTTTATGATCCAAAAATACATGATCCAAAACGTTATGATTAAAAATATCATGATCCAAAATAATTAGATTAAAAATACGAAAAAAAGTTAAAATTAAGATTAAAAAATATTAAAAATTAAAAAATATACATCAAAAATAAAAAACAAAAAAAAACAAAAAAAATAATAATAATCAAGTACTGTAGCATACAATAACTACACAGATTAAAAATTAAACGCCAAATCCATGGAATCGGAAGGTACACACTTGCTTTCCGACAATAACTACATGGATGAAAAACCGGAAGTTATTGATCATAGTAAAAGTAACGAGTCAACATTGGCCATGCTATTTTCACCCGAATTAATAAAGCCGACTTTACTTTTATGGGTGGTGTTTTTCGGGAATGCTTTTTCATATTATGGACTTGTACTTCTTACAACCGAGTTGCATAATGGTGCGAATAATTGCGATTCAAATCAATCACATTCTCAAGGCTCACCGAAGGTTAGCTATAAAGATGTTTTCATCACTAGTTTTGCATGTATGCTTTGTACATACAAGTTTTCCCATGTTTCTTTTTTTCTTTGATATACTTGTGATTGAAAAAAAGGGAGAATTCCGTCTATATCCTTATAAACTTTCATAATTACGCCTATATTTTTGTAAAATTTAAAATTACATGAATATCTTTATAAAACCTATAAACTCAAAGATATACCCAAATACTTAATTTAATTATATTAAACCTTTTTAAAAATTTTATAAAACATTTTTTAAGTTGATTTTGGTTGATGAAATAAATGACGAATGTGGAACGATGACAGTTCCATGTCGAATTTTCAAGATGGCTCAGTACATTTTACCTTTGATTTGCTTCAAGAGTTCCCGGGACTTATTATATCGGCTTTTACAATCGATAAACTCGGTCGAAAAGGCTCCATGTCAACAATGTTCTTCCTTTGTTGTATTTTCTTGCTTCTATTGATGGTCCATCAACCTCAAGCTCTTACAACATTTCTTCTATTTATGGCGCGAATATGCATCACCACAACCTTCATGGTTGCTTACATTTACGCCCCCGAGGTAAGTCCTTCAACTTTAAATTTTGTTCATGCTTATAACAATGTACTTTTTATTTTTTTTGTTTATTGTAGCTTTATTCTTTCATTTCTTCCTATTATAGCATTAATCTACCGGTTATATTCGGAGTACAATGTCTTAAGAAGAAAAATATTGAAAGCAACGAGAGTAGGATGCTATAATACACAAATAAATATTATTATTATTATTATTATTATTATTATTATTATTATTATTATTATTATTATTATTTGTGTATTATAATACACAAATAAATGAACGTGTATATTGGTATTTCTTGCATTTAGCCTTATTATATATTGCGAAATTCAACTCATGTTTTGTTCTTGCTCTAATTGAATTTGACTTCAACAAATCCATGTATTCGATTGTTATTTTTATTGCTTTATCCAACGAAAAAATCGGGTTTTTCGAGCAACAGAAGTTTCGGGTAAATGCAAATTGTAGCAACGTACTTTCATTTATTTGTGTATTAAAGCATCCTACATCCATTACTTTTTATTAAAGCTTCACACTTTCAATTTCTTTATTAAAGGCATTATACTTGGAAAAAATCTACCCAATCATAACATTATACTTCCAATTTTTTTCTTATTATAATCTAATCCAATTCTAGTAGTGATCTTTTATTTTTATATTCAGATGACATAGGTATAAATGGATAGATTTTTTAAAGTATAAAATGAAAGTAGCATGCTATAATAGACACATTAATGAAAATACATTACTATTTCCCACCTTTAACTCTGTATAAATACATAGAAAACAAAAAAAAAAAGCTGGACTCGGACAGTGGGACCCCTCCGGTCCTAAAAGGTAACAGAGGGAGTAACCAAAAATAAAAGATTTAGAAACCACAGGGACCAAAATTGAATGATTTGGAAACGTCATGTAAGATATTCAAAACCATAGGGACCAAAACTGAAAGATTCGAAAACGTCAGGAACCACCGGTGTAAGATTTTCAAAACCATGACCAAAACTATAATTTGGTGTGAACCTCAATGACTAAAACTGTAATTTACTCTTTTTTTATTTACAAAAAACATTTTTTCTTAATTTTTTGAGCAAATTACAGTTTTGGTCCCTGTGGTTTACACAAAATTACAGTTTTTGTCCTAGTTTTGAAAATCTTGCACCGATGGTCGTTGTGATTTCTGAGTCTTTCATTTTTGGTCACTATGGTTTCCAAATCTTTCACTTTTGGTCCCTTCCTCTGTTACCGTTTGTGTAAACCTCACGGACCAAAAGTGAAATATTATAGAAATCATAGGGACTAAAAGTTAAATATTTGGAATCACAGGGACTAGTAGTATAAGATTTTTAAAACTAGGACCAAAATTGTATCTTAGTGTAAACCACAAGGACCTAAACTGTAATTTGCTCTAATTTTTTATTGTAGATATACCCAACATCAGTGAGAACAACCGGTGTTGGTGTCGGCAGTTCTGTGGGCCGAATTGGCGGCATGATATGTCCGCTGGTGGCCGTTGGATTGATACACGGCTGCCATCAAACCGCCGCCATCCTCCTGTTTAAATTCGTTATTTTTTCTTCGGGTGTTTGTGTGATGCTTTTCCCATTTGAGACAAGCGGCTGGGAACTCACCGATTCGACGGTCAGGGAAACGACAACTACTTTAGAAGTCGATTGAATCACGAATCGATTTGGGTTTTATGGTTTAATGATTGTTTGTAGTTTATAGGATAAAAGAACAATGTGACTCGCACACACCCACACACACATACGCAAATTCACACATTAGTAACCGTATACATGTCAAGATTGTAATTGATTATCTGATTATTGTTGTAATATGTTTTAACAGGGAATACTTTTGTCAGGGAAAGACTAAATATACACCTTATTATACTAGAGATACACATTTATGAAAAGTCAGCTTGTTTTTACTTGTTGATATTGTATTGTTTTCCGAAAAAGTTAGAGATTATTGGTTCAAAACTGTTTGACTTTTATTTGAGGGTGTATGTGGGGTGTTTATTTAGTAGCATCCAACAGTCTCACCACTATTCAGCTAAAATAAAAGAAATCATAAGAGTACGTTTATAAATCACTACCAAAATATGAAAATATCAATGTCAATTACAAAAGAGTACGTTGAAAATATCAACGTACTCTTATGATTTCATTTATTTTAGCTGAATAGTGGTGAGACTATTTCATGGATTGTCCATGTGAGAATTATTTTAAACATTAATAATTTTTGAAATAAAGCATTCTGACATGTGACATAAATTAAGATATGACTAGTGATGTTTATAAAATGAAATAATTAAAAGTATGTTAGTTTTAAAATTGCGAAACAATTCACCTTCACAATTATTTTCCATGGCTTTTCATATTTTGGAAACAGTCTGTTACATGTAAATTCATAATGTTGACAAGTCATTTTCTGACTTTAGAAGCTTCATTATAGAAAAAGCATATTTTCATTGCCTTTGCACCATTAAAACAATGTTATCTTCGGTAATTAATAGACCAAAGGAAAAAAAAAGACATGTCTGGCTAGATGTATCATTCAAAGTTGGCTAATCTTTTGCCTTGTTGCACATAAGAGATGTAACATGTACAATAGACGTCATATTTGAATCACTAAAATTATTTAGATTAGAATCAAGCGGCCTATATAAGAGAACTCCAACATGCATATCAGTCTTATAAGAAAATGTTCTCAACTCTCAGTTTCAATTTTATCACAACCGATGGCTTCTTGTGTTATGCCCAAAAGGAAAACATTTTAATGTTTTTTTATGATATCTTGATTTTGAAAAAGAAATATTAATAGGGGCATCTCCTTTTGTTGTTTTAGGTATGTATCAGTGTTTAATAATTAAAGTATAATAATAGACCTTAGAGTAAAGTTTTTCTAAAACATCCCTAGGTGTAATTGTTTAAGGTATAGGTTTGAGCAATTAAGAAAAGTGTAATAAACGCAACCATAGAGGAGTATAAATAGGAGATGTATTTACACATAGCCTGATACGAACTCATCCCATACTAGGCTCGTATCAAGCCACAAACCCAAGTGTAGAACTCACTCCCAAAAGTTAGCTTGTAAGATGAGGGGACACCTAAACTTATAAGCCACAAACTGAATTTGTTTTTGGCCGATGTGGGATCGTAACAATAGCCCACACTTTGAAGAGCCAACGTCCTCATTGGTCACGACTATGTTGGTCACGGTTAGCACCCATTTTTTGGTCCAAGCCACCACTCCATAGGTCACCACTCCAAGTCATTGTTGGTCACGGCTATGTTGGTCACGGTTGGCACCCCCCTTTCGGGTCCAAACCACCACTCCAACGGTTGGAACCTCGAAAGATGGGGACGGTTCTGATACCACTTGATACGAACCCATCCCATATAGGTATGTGGCTGATATGGGATCGTAACATAGCCAGCTTTTAAGACGAGGGGATACCTAGACTTATAAGCCATAAACTGGATTTTTTTCGGCTGATATGGGATCGTAACATAGCCCTTAGACTAAACATAACTTGCTAGACTAATTACACAGATTGATACGCCCCCACAAGCTAAAGGCGGGGAACGACATGAAGCTTGACCTTAAGAAATAGAAATTGTGATTTGGACAAAGACTTAGCAAAGATGTCTGCAAGTTGGTCATCGATTGAAATGAACTAGAAATTTAGTTATCCCACAACCACTTTCTCCCGAACAAAGTGAAAATCAATTTCA
This sequence comes from Cichorium intybus, assembly GCA_023525715.1. Classification (NCBI taxonomy): domain Eukaryota; kingdom Viridiplantae; phylum Streptophyta; class Magnoliopsida; order Asterales; family Asteraceae; genus Cichorium; species Cichorium intybus. The sequence continues at coordinate 104,034,956 of CM042013.1, read as the reverse complement.
ACATGCTTGGTGCAAGCATGGTAAACACCATTGGCATATAGGTACGTGGCACACTTTAGTGATTACACAAGCAATATCAGGGAAAAAGAGGGTAACATACTACAATGCCCTACAAAAAGTTATCGGTATTTGGTCGGTCATCTAGTAGAGAACCAGATTCACGACTTACGTTGATGGAGGAAGACATAGGTGAGGGGGTAGGCTTGGCATCAGAGAGACCAACTCTATTCAAAAGATCACCAATGTACTGTTGTTAAGAGTGAACAAGATTAGAGCCAAGAGAGATGACATCAATACCAAGAAAGTGATGTAGCTAAGTGTCGAGACGAGCCCGTCGATTGTAGGCAAATAGTTTCCAATGACAATTATGTCATCAACATACACAAGGATATATAATATGATCAAACAATGAGAATACATGAATAAGGAGGAGTCGGTTTTGGAGCTAGCAAACCCAAGATGCTCATGGGGGAAAGCATTCTGGACACCATTGCTAGCAAACATGTTGAGTGGTGCAGGGTTATACAAGAGTTCTCCACTTTAATGTGGAATGATATTTGGACACTTGGACCCTACTCTAACAAACATAATGTTGTCGGATGCAAATGGTTTTACTGAATCAGACGTAAGGGTGACAGCATCATCAAGCGCTACAAAGCACGTCATGTTGCAACGGATTTTCACCGACTACTAGGTGTTGACTACGACGAGATGTTTAGTCCTATCATTAAACCTATCACCATTTGTACAATTATCTCCCTAGTTGTCTCACAAGGCTAGAATTTGAGAGAACTTGGTGTTCAGAATGCTTTCCTCCATGAGCATCTTAAGGAGACCATCTTCATGTGAAAACCGCCAGGATTTGTAGACCCCAAACACCCAATGCATTGATTACGTATCAAGTGATCACTTTATGGACTAAAACAGGCTCCACAAGGGTAGTTTAGGTTTTAGATTGGTACGAAGGGACATCGAGTGGGTCCGAGTGGCTGAGGGAGGAGGTGGATTAGGAGGTGGAGATGAAGGTAGAGTAAAGAGGTTTATCGAGTCTGTAGTGGTATTCGTGGGGTGTCTGCAGGTGGTGGGGAGGACGGTGCCTCATTGGATGAAGTAGAAGTTGAAAATGTGCTAGAGGAGGTCTTTATCAAGTGAAGAATAGTTAATAGGGGATATAAGAAGAGAATTATAAGGAGGGTTGGAAGTATTGTGTTATGGATAGTGAATGTATGGGGTTAGGCATAACGATGAATGGAAATATCAATTCTTTGAATCGAACATGAGGAACAATGTATAAGCGATTAGTTTTAAGATCAAGGCACTGATACCCATGATTATGTACGACTATAGCCAAGGAATACACAAGGGATAGAGCGAAAATCGAGTTTGTGAGCGTTATACGACCGTAGGTATGGAAAACATTGGCATCCAAACACTTTTAGGAATAGTTAGTCAGGTTGGTTTTTCGACAAGTGTTCGTTAGGAGAGATAGACTTAGATACACAATACGACATGTGATTGATGATAAAAAATCGCAGTGTCAAATGCATAGTGCCAATAGTAACATTGCCATGTGCCAAGAGGGTAATGCCAGTTTCAGCCACATATAACGAGAATTATCATCAACAAATGCACAAAATAACAGTGGCTACCAGAAGATAAACAAGGTGCAAGACCCCCCACATCACTATAAATTAAATTCAAAATGTTTTTGATTTGAAACTGAGAAATAGATAGTGAAAATTTAGACGACTTGCCAAGTTAACAAGCTGGACACAATTGATGTAAGGTTTTAATTGATAATTGAAGCGAGAAATGATTCAAAATGGACTAAAGTAATCACGGATGCATCTGACCCAAACATTGATGCCAGTCGCCGGATGAAGAACGATTGAAAAAGAAAGCAACTTGTTTTATTGAATCAAGTTGTGGAAGGTTGATGAGATAGAACATGTAAAATAACAAATAAATGAAAGGATTTGTTTTGTGTGTAAATTTTGCTTAAGCCTATATGAAGGATGAGAAGGCCTTTACTGTTACCGACATGCAGAGCATCTGGAACATGATAACTCTAGTATGCGATTTAATTGAGAAATTACTCACCACCAAAACATAAAAGTAACTAAAGTCACGTGAAACAAACACTTCAGGTTTTCTGGCCACCTTAACATTTAGTCAAGCACCTTTGTGGCATATGTTGTCGAACATCTCAGTGTTTGTATGTGTATCCACATGCAAGGGCAACACCGAGGTAGATTGTAAACCAAGGTTGATAGATGCAATGCAATATAGGTTATGGATATTAGAAATCATTAAGGAGTACATCAATATATGCAAAATATCATTCATTTTACAGCAACGACAAGTGAGAATTGATGAGAACACTCGATTGAAACTAAAAGGTGAACTGATAGAGAATATCGTCAAGACAGAAATATTCTTTACCACACTGAATATTGTCGATGAAATCGATTGCCTTGGCCGACACTAATATTGAATATCGCCGAATAAGAGGAATGCACATGCTAAAATAGTTAACACATCGCATATAGGGATCGAGGGATTACACATGCTAAATAGTCAATTCCTTAACAGTCACATTTCGCGATAGATAAACTAAAAAATGCTAAAAAATAAAAACATAATGACTGATCATATAAAAAAACAACATCAGATTAAAGTCCATAATCAACAAACCACATAAAATAAAATTGTAGTTTACTTATTAATGCTAAATAATTAACTCCTTAATAGTCACATTTAGGGATAGACGAACTAAAAATGCTAGAAGAAGAAAACATGATGACCGATCATATATAGAAAAACAATACTAGACTAAAAAAAATACCAGATTAAAATTCATTTGATAATATACTTCTAAATGAATAATTAAAAAAAGCCCATCATTGATACTTACTAAAATATTTGGTTTTAATCAATATATCAAAATGATAATCAGTTTCCTAGCTACTTGGTATATTCTTAAAAAAATACGAAAATTTCTATTACATACAAAAATATATAAAAACTTTACATTTTTTATGGGGCATATATCATGTATAAAATGTATAAAGAGTAAAAAGCGATATCCGTCAATTTTGTGGTAGTATTTTATTGTAGTCTTAGCATCCAATAAGGTGGAACATGTGAACACAAAACCCTAATTTTATTTGTGCGCCACCTTCGTCTCTTCCTCTTGCGCCTCTTTCCTCCAATCGGCCCTCTCGATTTCGCATCCATAAGCGATTCAGGTACAACTCTGTCTCTATGCGTTTGTCGATCTGTGATTTGATTGGCCAAGAAGAAGAGTATCTGCCATCCAGTAGCCCTTTGCTTTGTCGCCGCATAATCAAAATTTGGAGAGAAAAGTCTCGAGATTAGAAACTGTAAGTTCAATGGGATATTTCAATTTATGAGCTTTCTGGAATTTTTGGGATTTTGATTGAATTCAGTAGCATTCGTATGTTTATATCCATAGTTGAATTCTTTTTGAATCTGTAGATACCAAGAGTTTTTGTATGTTTAGTTGTAGATCATTCAAAAATACATTTTTGGTCGTGTCGAATTAAATTTGTATTCTAGAAGAACAACGACCAAATTAAACTTCATGATAATGAACTTTTGCCGTATGCTTTTATTGTGACCAACTGATTTTTTCTTTTATTTGTTAGAAATTTAGGAGAAAGAGGAGTCCAAGAAACTCATTAGGTTGAATCATTGTTCCAATTGGGAGAAAGGAAACAACTATGTTTTTTTAATTTTCTTCAATTATGAGCTAATGACCTGGAAGAAGAAGGGAGAGGGAGAGCTTGCTCTGTTTGAGCATATTTGTTTTCTTTTCATAAACATAGACAAGATGAGATTTTATAGTGATTATTTTGCGTTGATTATTGGAATGGGTGGTCTCGGAATAATAGCTGTGGCTGAGGTCGATGATCTTCAAGGTAAAAATCTCGATTCCTTCATTGTATTTTTTCTAATTTACTTTGCAACTTAATATTGTATTTTGTTTTATGCAAATCAAACGTATAAAAGAGTTCATGACATATTAATATTTAATACTAAAACACAACAATTGTTATTATATCCTAAGTTTTATAAGTAAGTCACGAATCAGTTTTCTTTTTATATATGTTACTTCCAAAGATTCTTAAAACTATCGGTTGTAAAAAATGTTATTTATTGCTAAATGCAATAATTAACAATGTTTTTTCTACTTTTTTCTTATTATCCCATTTTATTTCCATTTTTTCTTATTATAACATTGTATTTCGAAATTCTTTAAAGGAACTCAACGTTTGAACAACAAGGTTGAAGAAACGTTGCAGAGAGTTAGGTATCGAACATTGGCCTCAACGACAGATTAAGAGTCTGCAAACTCTTATTGATCGTACTCAGGTAAAGAATTACATTTTTGTTTTTAATTCCTTTATATCATAAGGTTGTAATTACTGAAGTTATTTGTGTCACAGGTATTGGATAATAATTCCAATAAAGCAACAAAATTGTCAAGAGATTTAATACCCAATCTCGAAAGGGAGAAAGAAGCGATAATTGAAGGGTCACACTCGGGTTTAACAGACACCACAAAAGAGACTGAGACAAGCTGATCACAAGGCTACATATAAGAAAAGAAAAATTCAGAAAATGGAGGAAGCTTCATCAGGACCCATACACCGCAGCAATTTCTGTCATCTGATTCTGTTATGAGTAGTATTAACCCTGATTTACTCGAGCCTATAAGTGAAAAGAATTTTGAAGACTTAGTATGTGATCTATCATGACTTCAGCTTTTTGATTGAATTCATACCAATATTAACCCCATGGAAGGATTTGAATCTAATTCAATTCGCTCACAATGTCCTACTCTAGTAGGGAAAAATTTTGTGAATATAACATTATATTTAAATGTATTGACGCGTTACTATATTTTTAATAATTTCATCGATTCTAAACAATATTCATGTTGTTCCCTTAATTTTGTATTCCTCTCCCATTTGGACTAAAGTCCAAGTCTAAAGATTACCATTCAACAATATTATGGTCAAAGACTAACACATTTTATTAACACGCACATTTAATATGCTAATTGTTTACACTCTCAGCTCATTGGATTCCTCTTGATCAATTCTCGACTCAAAAGTGGATCCTGTGCTTTCGATAGTAGGAGCTCTACTACTACCTTCCACACCTATCCAGGTTCGCTCTGAGACCCGTCCTGAAGTCTCCAACTCGCTTCTCACCGGGAATTTAGACACATATGCTTCTACCAAGCATATGCATACACCTTCCTATAATATTAGGATTTCCACCCCGTTCCTGCTACTCTAACTAATACAGAACTCTCTCCAATGATAACGAGTTGCCCCATGAATGCGCAGTCGTATAAGGTATAAAATTAAATAGACTTTTGAATAACATACCCTACCCTAGGGCAACAACCAAACAAAGAATATACAATAAGGTCAAATCACATATTCTAAGGCTATTCAGTTTCTACTGCATATATCTTAGTAGCATTCCCTAAACAACCTATCAATACTAGCATACATTCATCATATATTACAGAAAACATCAACAAAGACTAAGCACTTAAACATTTTCTCCATTGGCGTCGGCTGACGATACACACTGCGTATTCGCTACAACGTTTATTTAACCCCTTACTTGAAAAACAACTTTTAATTTCTTGTAAAAATTATTTTTAAAGAAAACTTTTAAGCCTCAAATTTGAGATCAAAACCCACCAAGTGAGTCTGATTCACTCAAGCTATGCTCTGATACCAAGTTTTAACGTCCCAGTTTTTAAACAAATTTAAAAATAAATAATAAAACAATTTCAGTAAAAACACATTATATTTTATAAACATTCATAACTCTAAATCTTTAATTATTCAAAAAATATTCAATATCAAATCAATCCAACAACAGAAGTCAAACTAGGTAAAGTCAACTCAAATATAAATGTTCAAAGGAAGCAGCATCAGTGTGTACATGTCACGCCTTGCCGTCACCCACATCTAAAGAATATGAAACAGTGATTTAATAGGGAAATGGTAAGTACACAACTTAATGAGTTTCAACACATACACAGCATATCAGTCACACATACTCTACACCTATCAAGTAGGACACAACCATACAACACGGCAAAATAAACACATAGTCTAGTCTACCCACCCAATACATTAAGTCATGCTCCACCGCTCAGCACTCCGAGCCGTGCATACTCTGTTCGTCGGGCCGTGCGTATCCGCTCAGTGCATCTTGCCGGCATCTCTATATTCCTGAGTACGTTGCGCCAACCTATTGCTCAGTACGCCGAGCCATCCTATATTGCTCAATATGTCGAGCCCATATCATCTACATACTAGACCTAGACCCGTCTAGCACCAACTATAGACTAGTACTAACCACACACTAACATATTAACACACACTAGACGTCTAAATGAGTTGATACGATCCACATACATCCTATAAGAATGCACGAGCTACATTAAAGCACATATACAATACATACAACAATAAACAGATATAACATCAAGATTTTATCAACAACCACTACTACAGCAAATGATGAACGATATCAGTACAATGTAGTGAGAAACTCACCTAATATGTAGAAGTAGGTCGCACACACAAGCACGTGATACTCAAGAACTCTCATTCTTCCCCGAACCTACATTCCACGTGGTACTGCTTAGAACGAATTAACGTTTACATTTATTACTTATAATTATATAAGTATACATGTATTTTCCCGATACCCAACACGTACCATGTCCCACTATACCCTCCCTTTACCTTATAAATACATCATTGAGGTTATTAATTATCCTTAATAATCTTATATAGGACCGAACACCCGCTACAAACTATAAGTCGCAACCAATACCAAAAACCACGAAAGAATACTTGACAGCAAAGCTAAATTTTGGACCCACGACAAGATTTGTAATATTAAACCAAGGAGAGACTGAAAATAAAATCAAATAAAAATCAAGGGCAGAGTAGACCCAAGGACAAGGGCACAGGGTCTGACCTCAGGTCAAAATCATTCTCCAATAACAAATGACAAATCCCCAAACTTGACTAATTTGATTAGTCCACCCATTGGATCACCTCTCAAAGATGTAACCAAAACACAAAATAGGCGGAGAATTAGGTTCTGAATTTTTGTAGGAAGAAACTAGACACTTACAATGAACTTTTCCCACTAGTCTTGTTCCCAAACCATTTGTGTACATTTAACTATGAATTTTTTAACACAAAATTTTAAGTACGACAACTACCTGGACCGGTCAGTGAAGATTGCAACTTTCACATGATTTAGTGTCCAAGTTAGTCCAAGGGCTTCTGGACCCAGAAACTACACACCTAGACCTTTCCAGAAAGCTAATCCCAATTGGTCAAGTACAAGATTTTACACGAATTTTCTAAGAACATGTCCAAAACCGTGAAAATCTGAAAATGACAAACATGACATTAGGGTTCAAGGTTTCAACTCCTAAACCCATTAAGTCCCTTCATTAAGACCTTTGAGGTCTGAAACATCAGATGAGGAGCATCAAAAACACATACACATACCCACACACCACGATGGGTGTGTGGTGATGGTGATGGATTCAGCTAGAAGGAGGAAAAACAAGAGAAAAGAAACAAAAGAGAAACTTGTGTATCTTTAATCTCCAAGCTACAAACCACACACTCAATATTCGATCAGCTACAACCCCACTTGAGCACTCCTGGAGCAGCAAGAACACGACACCAGGAAGCAAAATTGATAGGAGGAACAAAAGAGGAAGTTACTGCTAGGAGATGGAACACAACAAGTAGGGTTTTCACTCAAATACATAGACCACAAACCACATAGGCTAGGGATGAGTTTTGCAAGGCCTTAGGGCCAATTTCAAGGCTGCCCCAAGAGTGCTCACGCAGCCTTAAAAGCCCACTCAAACTTCCCATGCACAAGATTGAAGAAATGACAACTTAAATCCTTGAAGATTGCAATAATTATTCTAGGCACCTTTTGGTTAAAACTCACTTTTAAGGTTTCCATTTTGACATAACCCACCCTCATGCTAATATAATTAAGTTATTAGCATTATGTTTGTTATTATTATTATTATTATTATTATTATTATTATTATTAATATTAATATTATTATTATTATTATTACTATTATTATTATTATTATAATTCGCTAAAACCAATTATTCTGTCAAAAACGAACGTTCTACAAAACGGGGTGTTACATATGACAACATTCTTGACTAATGATTCAATTACCATAGGAAAAGTTGATTCCATGAAGGCATCTAACTCTACACCATCAACTGATCACAATGAGTTCGAGTCAAGATAAGACTTCTACGAAAGTACTCGAACCCAACCACATATCCTACATGATATAAAGCTAAGCACTGAAAGCACTCGGAACTGAACCATAAATCTCATGTGTTAGCCTTATCGGGGATGGATGGAGTGGGGAAGACCACAATGCTATGAAAGTTGAAGTTTGTAAAAAGAATGTTCTATTTTATTGTTGAGATAATAGTATGGAAAGAACAGACCTTGTTGCAATTTAAAAATCTGTAGTAGATTACATAAGCATAGATCACAATGATCTGAAAGTTGGAGTTTGTAAAAAATGTTCTATTTTATTGTTGAGATAATTGTATGAAAAAGACAGATCTCAATGCAAGTTAGGAGTCTGTAGTAGATGTAGTAGATTACATAAGCATAGACCACAATGATATGAAAGTTGGAGTTTGTAAAAAATTTTATATTTTATTGTTGAGATAATTGTATGGAAAAGACGGACCTCACTGCAATTTAAGAATCTGTAGTAGATTACATAAGCATAGACCACAATGATATAAAAGTTGGAGTTTGTAAAAAAAAGTTATATTCTATTGTTGAGATAATTGTATGGAAAAAACGAACCTTGTTGTAATTTAAGAATGTGTAGTAGATTACTTAAGCATAGATCTAAGCTGTGAAAGCACTCTAATCAAAACACAAATCCAATATGATAACCTTATAGGGGATGGATGGAGTGTGAAAGACCACATTGTAGAATATTAAGAAAAGAAAAGAAAAAAAAGTTCCATTTTATTGTTTAGGTGGATTTAAGGTAAAAAACGGACCCCGTTGCTATTAGTTATTCATATTACCTTAGCACATAACTAATGAGTGGATTAGATTCAATGTGCAAATAATGACCATGTATTAAAATTCAAATGTTGTTTTTGTAAATTCCAGAAACTAAGAAACTAAGAGACAGGGAAAGGAAAATGTCTAAGGGCATTAATGTCAAAAATAACGCGTGTAACATTTAGCCCAAATAGACTTCACGCGCCTCACTCTCCACGCGCCACGTGGCGTATTGTGATTGGCTAGCTTATGTTATTTTTCCACCCAGTTTGTATTTTGACCATAACTTTTTTTTATTTGTAATAAAACTCTAAATAAACCAAAGTTATTAAAATTTAATTCTCAACAAAACAAGCACAATCATGAAAATTTGAAAAAAATATATTTTTAATTTTTTATTTTTATAAAAAATCAAAAATTAACAAAAATTTCCAAAAATTATGAAACTTTTAGGGATCATTGTAGATATTATATTAGTAAGTTTGCAAAAGAATTTTTTGAAAAAAGGTTTTTTTCGTGTTCATTTTTATATTTTAAGTAAAAAACTCATCAAAATAGCAAAAAAATACATATGATCCAAAAATAGTAAAACCAAAATATGTTTTATGATTCAAAACTTATAATCCAAGATGCAATATTCGTTATGATTTAAGATCCGAAAGTCGTTATGATCCAAAACGAGTTAAAAAAAAAGCATACAACAACAAAATTATTCAAAACTTATGATCCAAGATGTTTATGATCCAAAAATACATGATCCAAAACGTTATGATTAAAAATATCATGATCCGAAATGGTTAGATTAAAAATACGAAAAAAACGTTAAAATTAAGAATAAAAAATATTAAAAATTAAAAAATATACATCAAAAATGAAAAAAACAAAAAAACTAAAAATCGAGTACTGTAGCATTAAAAAAAATCTAAAAAAATCTAAAAACCGATTGTAATTGAAAATAATTTTTTTTTGAAAAAAACAATAAATTTTTTTGAAAAATAAAAATAAAAAATAAAAAATAAAAAATAAAAAAATAAAAAAACGAAAATGCGTCACATATGATCGCATCTTCGAGTCCGTATTTCGTTCCGTGGACATGCGTCGCACGTGATTGCGCCACGTCGAAGGAAGATGCTTGACGTTATTGCCCTTAGGAGAATGATTGGACGAGAAGAGTTCTCGCGGTTCCTACCGGATTTTGGGTTTCTACCGGATCTTAACCCTATATATATATATATATATATATATATATATATATATATATATATATATATATATATATATATATATATATATATATATATATATATATATATATATATATATATATATATGTATATATGTATATATGTATATATATATATATATGTATATATATATATATATATATATATATATATATATATATATATATATATATATATATATATATATATATATATATATATATATATATATATATTCTTATCCTAATAAATAATTAACTCAAAGCCACATGTCATTTTCTCATAATTTTAAATTTCTTAAAAAAAAACTAATTGGTTTGAAACGTTTCTAACTCCTTAATGATCGGTTTAATTATCATTTAATTTCAAAATTAATTATTATCATTCAATTTCAAAATTAATTGTTTTTTAATATCATATTATTTTTAATGTGTACAATGATTTGGGAGACAATAGAGAGAGAATTGACGTCATAATATTTTGAAGTGAATTTGATTGTAGTATCGGTGACATTCTCATAATCAATTATATTTATCAAAATACAAAGTCCTAATAGTAAAATACAAAAGCAAGATATCACGATAAACAAACAAAATTCTTATATAAAATTATTAATGTTTAGTTATTCTTAATTAATATTTTTTTGTATCATCCCGTGTAATACACGGGTCTCACAACTAGTGTGTGTATATATATATATATATATATATATATATATATATATATATATATATATATATATATATATATATATATATATATATATATATATATATATGGTCCCGTTCCGGTGAGGACTCTTTTTTCGGTAAGGACTCGTAAGGACACCTCAAAAAAATTAAAAAAAAATATATAAAAAATACAAATCATAAAATCGAGAATAGTACTATATCATGATCCAAAAAAATTTGGATCATTGAGAAACAGAAATGATCCACAAAAAATTTTATTTTGTGGATCATTGTTTCATTATAAAAAAAATAATGATCCAAAAGTTTTTTTCCGAATTTTTTTTTCTCCAATATAGTACTATGATCCATTTTATTATTTGTATTTTTTATTTATTTTTTTCAATTTTTTTAAGGTGTCCTCACGAGTCCTCACTTTAAGAAGAGTCCTCACCCGATCGCTTATATATATATATATATATATATATATATATATATATATATATATATATATATATATATATATATATATATATATATATATATATATATATATATATATATATATATATATATATATATATATATATATATATATATATATATATATATATATATATATATATAGAGGTTCTATTGAGAACTCAAATATTCATGAGATCTTGAGAACTCATTCTGATTTGTTAGATCATAAAAGGGCATGATAGTCATTTACCAAAAATCTCATTTAATTATGTTTTTTTTATTTTTGGCAACAAATAACCATTCCTAAAATCAAGCCTATTAGATTTGAATTTTCAAATTAAAAAAAAAAAAATCAAATTTTCGTTTTTTTAAAATCAGATTTTTTTGGAATTTGATTTTTCAAATTTTCGTTTTTTTAAATATGAGAATTTTTGAAATTTGAAAAAAACAAAAAAAAATCCTGAATTAAAAAAAAACAAATTTTCGAAATTAAAAAAAAACATATTAGTGTATTTGCATGTGTATATATGCACACTCGCAGATGCATATATGCATACTCGAAAATGCATATATGCATATTTTCACAATACATATATACGTATTCGTATTTTAATATCTAAATGTAAAAAATGAATAAGGCATTTTATTATAAACAATAATATACAACTGTTTTTAACGATACATACATAAAATTTAAAAAGTACAACGAAAAATAATAAACGTTACATACAAAAAGGGATAAACCCTCTTCTACTAAACAAAAAAAATCATAAAAGGGATAAACCCTCTTCAACAAATCACATTGACTAATTTATTGACATTTTGAGGCACAACCGTTTAGTTGGAAGCATAAAAGGGATAAACCCTCTTCTACTAAACAAAAAAATCGAATAAGAGAACAAATGCATGGACGGGAATACAATCATAAGTCACAAAGAAGAAACAAAACAATTATGGGACGAAGTCAATATATCTAACACCTAAATGGTGGATGAATTAGCATAAGCAACAAATCACTAACACGTTGTATTTGTGGTTTTGAATACTATGTACCGTTTATTTGTAATCTTTCTTGGTAAAAACAGCATCCACCTTTTCCGAATTTATTGCTGAATCAAATAAATCGGAAGAAATTATAACGTGAAATACCAGATCCATGCTCTTTAGTTGAAAATTGAGATAGAAGCTGCCAATGTAATGGTTGCGATGACCACAAATCCAAATCATAATGCAAACTAAAATCACAAGCAAGAAACAAAACAATACCGGAGTTTGGGAAGCAATCTACCTAACCCCTGATTCCCTAAAGTGGGGATGTCGACTGTAAGATCAAGAAAGCGGGATGGCGACTAGGGTTTCTGAATGGCGACTGGCTGCGATCGATGCTGGTGGAGAGTGTCTGACAACGGTAAGCAGGTGGTGGTGGCTAGATCGATGTTGCGGGATGTCGTTTAGGACCACCGGCTGCCACCGGGACCCATCTCCGCTGCCCAATAGCGGCTTAGCTACCTCCTGTTTCATCCAGCAGCACCAAAGCACGTCGCTTCATCTTCTTCTCCACCTCTTCTCCATCTTCTTCTCCGCCCAATGGCACGAAATCGTTCCTGACCATCAAGGAGAGAGAAAAGAGAGATGGAATAGTGAACAATGAGAGAACGATAGATGGAGAGATGTGGTCAGAGGATATTCTATCGAGAGATGGAAAGGTGAAGTCTGTGAAGATTGAAAAGAGAGAGAAATGAGAGATAGAGAGAAAAACGGCAAAGAGAGAGAAAAGAGAGATAGTGAGAGAAACGGAGGTTACCTATTTTAATTGGCCTTGATTATAGGGATTCAAATGTCTGATTTGCCCTTATGAATGGTAATTAAAAACCTAAGATATCCTTAAAAATATTTATAATTACAAAAGTGCCATCTTTCATCTTGGCCTTTCATTTTTTAAATCAAACGACCCATATTTGGTTCTCGAGATCTCAGGATTTTTTGAGTTCTCAAAAGAACCTTACTCTATATATATATATATATATATATATATATATATATATATATATATATATATATATATATATATATATATATATATATATATATATATATATATATATATATATTAGTTGTGGTGGAAGGCACACAATCATTAGCAATATTTTGGGCAACCTGGGCACATTCATGTTCTCATTATATAAGGTTCCAAAGGGCATTATAAAAATCCTTGAAGGCATGAGAAGAAACTTTTTTTGGGGCGGAAATCAGTCAAAAAGACGTATCCCATGGGTCAAGTGTGAGGAAACAATCGCTGAAAAGAGAAAGGGGGTCTTGGAATAGGATCTCTTGAAGACATGAATAAGGCTCTTATAGCGAAATGGTACCGGAGATATAAAACTGAAGACAAAGCTTTTTGGGTTCAGATAGTTGATAGCATTCATGGCAAGATTAATAATTGTGATATAAAGGGCAAAATCAGTAAAGGGCATACATGGAGACAAATTGTGGATCAATGGGAAAACCTCAGAGATGATAATCAAGACCCTAGAAGACTGAGAAAAAGAAAGCTTGGAAATGGCAAAAGACGGTTTTTTGGACTGATTGGTGGATTGGAGAACAGCCCCTAAGCGCTAAATTCCCCAGATTATACAGTTTAGAAACTAATAAATCTATTACTATGTATGATAAATTGAAAAACAGAGGGGCTGAAGTGGAATGGCGGGGCTTGATCCGTGAGGGTAGATCAAAAGAAGAATTAGACAATATGATTTCACTTATTAATTGTGTGGTCATCGGAGACAAGGAGGACGTTTGGCACTACCCCGAGGGTCCTAAGGAGAAGTTCACAATCGCATGGACGAAAAAAAGAATTATGGATAAGTGTCAAATTAAAAAAAAAAGAGAAAATTGGTGGAGCAAATGGATCCCAAAGAAAATCAACATCTTGGTGTGGAGGGCCGTCAAACAAAGAATCGCAGTCAAGGGTCTCCTTCAAAGATTAAACGCGTGCACTGGAAACTCTACATGTTATGTTTGCAAAATGGAGACAGAAACAGTAACCCACATTTTCATAGATTGCACCTTCGCCAAGGCCTTATGGTGTAAGACCATGTTCTGGTGGAGATTGAAGGAGAAAAAAATATCAAGTGTAAACGAGATTTTCAGATGGTTGGAAAATGAAGGAGCAAATGCAGTGGAGAAAAAGGCGCTAGTTATTATTGGAGCTGCTGTCCTCGCTTTCATTTGGCATAATAGAAATGATTCCACATTTATGGAAAATAGCAAGAAAATGGAAGATGTTTTCGCTCAAATTCAAAGAGAATCTTTTCTGTGGATAGACAGTCGTGCTTCCAAAATTAGTGTTGATAGGAATTTGTGGTTTTCTTCCCTTAGATTAGCCCTTAAAATGGTGTAATGGTGTACTTTGTTTCTTTGCGGTTTTGCCCAGCTCCTGGCTGGGTTGCCCGCCCTTTTAATGTTATGTTGCCTTTTGTTTGGGTTTTTAAACCTGTTTGGTTTAACACGACCTGCAAGTGCACATGATCGTACAAGTAATAATAGTCGGTGAAGACCAGATATCGTACCCACAGAGAAAGGATTAATTTCAATCGTAATCTTAATATATTGCTTTTGATTTTAAAAATTGATTTTGTTTTGTTTTGGTATTTTGAACATCAACATGTATTAAAATAATTTATCAAATGATAATTAAAAATCAACCACGCAATAATTCAACAAACAATCACAACTTTAAACAAATATCAATACGAATAAGGCTTTGGTTGGAAACTGATTAAATAATAATCTAAACAATTATTTTGGGATTATTTATTGTTATGAAATTTATACGGTAAGTTAAACCAATTAAAAATATTACCATTTCACACATAATAAATACTTAGTAAAAACACATCACAACCTATAATTTATCAATAATATTAGGGGCCTTGTCGCAATCAAAAAAACTGACCAATCTATATTTTAATTATTCGGCTCTAAATTATCTAATTTAACTTATTTAAAACTAATTTAATACTAATAGCCAAATAACTAAAATACAAATTAAGGGCCTTGTCGCTAGTTTGAAAACTGACCAATATTATCGATAAACCAAGTTGTGTCCCCGTGTGCCTAAGAATTACTTTGCATAAAAATGATCTTATTAAACACTAGCTAGTACTGGGAAATACTGGGAGCCTTGTCGTGTTTAACAGTTTTGACAAATCGTTGGTTTTGTTTTTTTTTTTATAAAAAAAAAATAAATAAATTTTAGAAAATAAGCACAATGTTTAATGAAATCTCCAAAAGTTGTTTCGGTTAAGACATCCAATTGGTAAATTAATTATCATATCAATATTTAACAATAATAACATTTTAATCCACAGATTGTCAATTCTATGGTAGTAACAAATATTATTACAGTAAATATTAACGTGACATTATAAAACTCATTAAACATTTTTTACCTTGAAATGCAAAATATTCAGTTTATTAATTTTATAAATAATATCATATTAGGTAATTTAAAAATAAGGATTTATTTTTAATTTCCCTTTAAGATATGAAATTTATAAAATACAATAAACTTATTTCTGTTTACAAGATTAATAAATATCAACATATTACTGAAAATTTAAAATTGATCATATTTTAAATAACTTTAACAGATTAATATTTATAATACATGAAGCTCATCTAATTTGACATTTCAGTTTATAAAAATCATATTTACAACAAATAAATCCCAATAATATTATTAGACTATCATTTAATCGTTCACAACCAAAACCTTATATTTAACTACTCACACATAATTATTGTAACTAACAAAATTATAACAATAACTATCATATAATTTATGACTAATAAATTAAATAAAATTATAGAATTTAACAAGAATAAA